>PYAF01004398.1:206563-276421 GCA_007407185.1 Glycine tomentella | reverse complement strand
CCTGGGGAAAGGTAGTTAAACAAGACCTAATGGAGTGGAATTTAGATTGGCGGACGGTATGTCTTAGGACGGAGTGGAGAAAAGCTATAAGTTTGATGGAGGGTTAAACCCTTTAGTAGTTCTATGTTCCAGTTGTTCCCTGTTTTAATTCTTTTCTTCTTCTTTTCTCTTCTCCTCTCACCATTCTTTTATTTTAATTATGTTTCTCCCTTTTGCTTTATTTTCGATTTATCATTGGGTTCATCTACCACCGACCCCAATTAATTTGGGTTAAAGGTGTTGTTGATGTTGATGTTGAACTATAGCCATAAACTGCATGTCTTAGGTTCCACTCATCATCTCATCAAAGAGTAGAAAAAACTATTAAATTTTGAAGAATCCCTTTACCTCAATTGGTATTTTGTTTCATAGAAAGGAAACATGGGATATTAAAAATCCAGTTATTCAACTCAAATAGTCAAATAAATGGCTATATAGCCCAGAATAAAAGAAGGGCATAAATGAGAGAGACAGTAACAATTCAATTGAAAACACCACAACATCAGCAGTTCCATAACTTAAGACTTATACCTGAAAGATAAAGGAATCAGGTACATTACTTCATACAACAAAACTCATCAAGTAAAATTTATAGATCCAATACAATAAGTATACATTGGATACAATGTACATCATATACCATGAAGAATAGCAGAAAACGTTCCACTGTCATAAAAACGAAGAAAAGAAACTTAAGAGAGAGTTACCACTTGTCGCGCTTGTGCTGAGGCTTTGACTTGAGTGCTTAACATCCTCCTATCGTTCATGAAAATGGACAACTCAGCAGCCTAAGAAATGTTAGATGAGAAACATATAGAAAAAGACACAAGAAATTTAGGAATCACTGTCTTCATAAGATAAAACGTTCAAGAATATTTACCATTGTAGATCGAAGCGTCAAAGATTTTACACCAGCAAAGGGAAAGCCATCGCGACCCTTTAACAAATGGGGATGGAAGCTCCTGAAATTACCCTCAGAACCTGATCAAGCAAAAAAAAAAATAAAAAATAAGAGACTCGAACTGTAAACAAATTGAAGGTCAAAGACCAAACTGAATCATTCACATAAATCCTTTTTGAACACAAATGAAACAACAACAAAAAATGTTAAAAGAGATTATTACCGTTTGATAGAGCAGAGGAATAACTCTTGCAGCTGCCGAGCCTGAAAATTCGAACACACCGAAATTATATAAAAATGCATAATGACATTAATTTCAAGCTGGAAAACAAACGTTTGGCTTCATGAAGAAAATGCATTTTCTGAGAAAGGGAGGAAAGTAGTGTTACGCAAAGATACGACGAAGATTCTCCAATCTGAGATGATCGATAGAGTGTGCGAACTAAGTGTAAGCGTTTGAACGGCGTCACCATTTTCAACTTCGACTCAGAAACATTACAGTTACAGTTACACCTTTTTTTTTTTTTTTTTTTTATCACAGATGAATGATCGATCGATGCTGGATTGAACCACAACACAGGTTTCTGGTTTTTCAAGGGTTTAAGCCTTTAACTTAATTAAAAAAAAATAGAAAATTATAATTTAGTAAATTTACTTTGAATGCATTCGAGTGGGCCAAAAGAACAGTAGACCCATTCATCCTCAAATTGGGCCTATAATAAAGGAGGCTCAAATTTCCATTATTTTGGGCCTGGGCTGTGATTGAATTTTTTTCTTGAGACTTTTGTTATTTGCATTATCACTTATTACTAATACACTCCTTTTTTATTTATTTTTTCCTTCTAAAAAAAAAACTGAGACAATATTTAACAAGACCACGTGAAATATTTATTATTTGCAAATTAGTTTTAAATAATTTAATTCTTAAGCGAATAATTCTGAATAAGTTTTTATAGAAGAAAATATTTATTTTTCATAACAATATATTTATTTATAAGAATATAAGTTGTTTGATCATTAGAAGAATATATTTGCAATAATGTATAAAATTTGAAGTATGAGTTATCACTATGTAGGTGTTCCTTTCCTCTTCTACGTACTAAGGCCGATGTTACTTGCTTTGATTTCTCAAATGACTGTATAACATGTTTTTTTGTTTGTTTCAGAAAATCATATTAGATTTTATTGTTAAATGAGCCATTCATGTTGCGTTTCTGACCTGTTAAATTTTCTTGTCCTGTCTTGACAACTTGTTGGTAGGATATAAATGTTAAGATTGTATGAGTTGAATCTACACATGACATGTAAGGTCCAATTCATTTATTAATTGTTCAAAATTAGTCATGTTGATAGATAGCAGTATGGTGCAAATTAATTGATGATAAAATTATAAAATAGGCTTATTCTTATTATCTCCTGTTGTGCTTTTTTATATCTCTTTGTTTATTATTGATTTTAGAAGTTTGTGACGAAACAAAATCTAAAATATTTCACCTATTTACTGACAATGTGCGGGTCCGTAATCAAGATATATTTTTTTTTTCATTATAAGGATTCAAACTGACAGTAAGAAGACTAATATATCATTAACGCGAATGGTATCAGACTCAATTATCTTATAAAATATTCGAGTCGGGTGAAAGAAAAAAATATTGTTGCAAGAAGAGACTTACTAAGTGATCAATTAGATTTTTCGACAACGATTAATGATCAACAAGTGAATGATTTTTTTTTTTTTTGAATCATCAACAAATGATAGATACATTGTACTAATATGTTTGGTATTAAAAAACACACCGTAAAAGATCATTCAGCAAATTCTTCTGTGCTGTCATTTTTTTTAGGGTAAAGTTAATTTGTATCTTTCTTATTGGCACAAGACAATACTTATTGTTTTTTCTTCAAAAGAATCTGTCAAATAATTCACGAATCCATTTTTTGCTGCTGGTTTAGCACATTAGCCCACAGGTAGGCCAAACAAGAAATAATTAAACAAAAGGATCAATATGTTCACACTTCACAGCATATAACACAAACCGAGAAACGTGGACTTTGTTAATGCTAAGGCATCTGTCTTTTCACTCTCGTTGGATTGCATGGACACAGTTGTGATTGCTAAGTGTAAAGGTTCACGGAATCAATAGTGGTGAAGCAATATTGTCTCGTGGAGATGCAACTTAAGACAAATTACACGCATCCCTAGACAAAACCATCTCTTAAGTCTTAACTTATGGAATAGTCTTTTAATATTGCAATAACTATAAGTCTGGTTTTCTTGAACAGCATAGGGATAATAACATGGTAATGCAAAGCAAAAGGAACTGTTTCCTTTTGGATTCAATTGCTTTCTTACTATCATAAGCAAGCTCTTCCTTTGTTAGTGAGACTTCACTTTGAAGCAACCAATTCTGAATTCTGAGTGTGCAATGCAATGCATGCATAAAAGGTGCACATAAAGCTAGCTATGATCGGTATTCGTCTGCCTGTGTTATCGGTGTTTTGCACACATAAAGTGAGAGTTGCCATGGATTCTAAGAATGTTGTTGCTTTTCAAGTTGTCACATTTTGCATATGCTTGGCTGTGGCAAATTCGGTTGAGTTCAGTTACCCAGCAGTTTTCAACTTTGGTGATTCAAACTCAGACACAGGTGAACTTGCTGCAGGGATGGGATTTCTAGTCGTCCCGCCTTATGGAAAAAATTACTTCAAAACCCCATCTGGGAGGTTCTGCGATGGCCGTCTCATAGTTGACTTCCTAAGTACGTTTCTAATCTTTCATGAACTAGTTTTATACTTGCTGCAAATCGTAAATAAACAGATAAACTTAGATGCAGTTCCATAAGTGTTTTGTGTTATTCTCCAATAAGAATTGAAGCTTTACCTCAATAATCACCTATTAAACTACATCTAAGTTTTGTCTTGATCAATAATAATCTTGATGAGTCTCAATGCTCACATTTATTTCACCTTTTACCATTCTTTCTCTGAAATTTTGGACCTTACATCTAATTGTAAATTCATTTTCTTGGAGAGAACGTGTTACTGACAAGTGACAATGCTTTGCACTGATTATTTTAAGATTAGAGATTGGATTAACTTAATTATTCCTAGAATATAACAATGATCTCTTCCATAACAAGTATGTGACTTGCCAAACAAACCATCTAATGTTACATATGTGAGTTAACTAAGCATATATAACATCATCCATGCTATGGTGAACATGTAGCCATGACAATTCTTTGTGTTTTTGGTTGATTATTGCAGTGGATGCGATGAAATTGCCATTCTTAAATGCCTACATGGATTCAGTGGGTTTGCCAAATTTTCAGCATGGATGCAACTTTGCAGCAGCAGGTTCAACAATCCTTCCAGCCACTGCAACATCCATCAGCCCGTTTGGCTTTGGGGTTCAGGTATTTCAGTTTCTGAGATTTAGAGCTCTGGCTCTTCAATTTCTTCAAGGTATATGATAAATTAATCAAACTTTGGTTTCCAAATCTAGTTTGCTGTTTTATCTCATTCATTCATTTAAAGGAAAATTATCACAATAAAGTTTCAGGAAAGAAATTTGATCAGTACGTCCCAACTGAAGACTATTTTGAGAAGGGATTATACATGTTTGACATAGGCCAGAACGATCTTGCTGGTGCATTTTATTCAAAAACATTGGACCAAATACTTGCCTCAATTCCAACAATTCTATTGGAATTTGAAACTGGAATAAAGGTTGGTTTCATTGTGATTTGTGTCTAATAATTGGTGCATTTTAAGTTTCTTTACTTCCATAGAATAAAAACAGTTCTACAAGAATTAACATTCACTGTCTGATTTGTGTGCTAGAAACTGTATGATAGCGGGGCAAGGAATTTCTGGATACATAACACGGGTCCACTCGGATGCTTGCCTCAGGTTGTTGCCAAATTTGGCACTAATCCATCAAAGCTTGATGAACTAGGATGTGTTAGTTCACTCAACCAAGCAGCCACAGCCTTTAATATACAGCTTCAATCTTTTTGTAGTAAATTTAAGGGCCAGTATCCAGATGCAAATGTCACACATGTTGATATCTTTACCATAAAATCAAACCTCATTGCAAACTATTCAAAATATGGTGAGTGTAACTTTAAATATTTATAGATGTTGAATTCCTCATATCATATTGTGATATGCCCTTGGAATCATGTGATGTGCTCCATGCAGCAGCAACTTCTGTTTTACTCATACTTCTTACTGTAGTCTTTTAATAACTCATCACTGTGACATGATTTGACAATGGAAGAATATAAAAGAACGACTTGCACATGCACTACATAAACACTCCATGGGAATTCATTTTCTTCTTCTTTTGAGCTTTGTTTTCTCAAGAGTCTCCTTCCTCTTTTTACACTGTAATCATTTGATTGCAGCATATGTTTACAATTCTTAAAATGCTAGAAGTGTGTCCAAGTCAGTGGTGAATATAGGGATCAGGATAAGCCAAAATGGCACAGTTTCTTTTGTAACATATAAGTATTTGTTGGGGGCACACACGGTTAAATTTCTGTTATTATATGTTTGCAGGGTTTCAACAACCCATTATGGCTTGTTGCGGATATGGAGGTCCACCATTGAACTTTGACAGTCGAGTTTCTTGTGGGCTAACAAAGATCTTGAATGGGACCACAATAACAGCAAAAGGTTGCAATGACAGCAGTGTGTATGTAAACTGGGACGGGACTCATTACACCGAGGCTGCAAATCAATATGTGGCATCACAAGTTCTCACTGGAAACTACTCCAACACTCTTTCTGGAGACAAAATTCCCTTCCTTCTCTAGCTCAAGTTCTAAATCCCTATCCATTTACTGTTATAATAGTTTTATTCTTTCTGTGCTGGTGTAGTGAAACTACCAGCTCATTGTAACCTTGACTGACAGTTAAGATCTTACAAACATTTATGATTTGAGACCAAATCAACTGACTTTATGACATAGTGAGTGGAAGAGTTTCTATGGAGCTTACTTGGACTTATCATATAAGTACTTGAACTAACAATTGGAAGTTTTTGGTTAAAATTATTAAAAGTGACTTATGACCCTCCTAAGTCATAAGTTCATTTTAGCTTATAAGATTATGAGGGGGCATTAAATTATATTAGCTTTGTACATCAATGCAATGTACAAAGCTACGAATTAGGAACCCATCATATATTAGATTTATTGATAAAAAGGACACTTAGGCAAGAGGAAAATGAAAGACGGGCAAGGAACTAGAATTTGTTCTACTTGACTTAAGATTGCCAACCAGCATATAAAAATGGTCAAATACATATACTTTGGAATAGCATTTACAAGAAAAAATTGTCATCTTATTCTTCTTCAGCTTTCTCAAACTCAATTGTAACATGAGCATGATTACAACTGCACATTATACATCTGAATTTGAACAGTGAGAATTTGAAAAACAGATCTATTTATATTATCTTATTTTTTGGATACATAGGCATAGTACTGTGCCATAGGAACAACGAATGCAATGACCAACAAACCTCCAACTACAAGAGTGAATTGTCCACGCTTCTCTTCTGTCTCTTCCTTGGTTTTGAAGTTAGATTCACGCTTGTTGTCTTTAACTGTTGGCCCACCAGGATCCGGAAGGCCATCTATGGCAGCCGCTAGCCGTTTAGCAGTGCTAATAATAGCTTCATTGTACTTCTCATCCGTAGCCAATACTGCATATATAAACCAGACATAGGTAGTTTTGTACCCCTTCAAAAAGTAAAAATGATTATAGCTGTTCCTTACTGGGTAAAGCTTCAGAAGATTGACAAGTTTTATAAATACAATTTAATTAGAAAGCATTCACAGTATAAAGGTTTTTATATTTTCATTCAATCATAAATTGTCATGATATATGGTAAAAGTGTTAACTTTTGTAATAATTACAAGCTTTAATTACTTATTTGATCTTTATAACTACACAATTTTTATGTTTTACACTTAGAAATTATTCGTTTTAGTATCTACACATACACTTTTTAATCTCTTTTAGTACATACAGTCCAAAATAGTATGTATTAAAATGGATTAAAAAGTGTATGCGTAGGAACTAAAACAAGTAGCTTCTAGGTGTAGAGACTAAAATGTAAGGATCGTGTGCAGGTATAAGAACCAAATTAGTAATTAAACCTAATTGCTTTAAAAGATAGATTTCTAATCGGATAGTATATTATAAATTTTTGGTACTAATTGTGTATGACAATTAAACTCTTATAAATAATACAAACTTGCAAGTACCTGGAAGGTTCTCTGAGACGGTAGCATCAAGGATCTTTTCCCCCACAGCTTCGACAAAAGCCGGGCCACCAGTGACTGCTCCTTCTTTCTGACTCGTGACAAGCACCACAATGCCCTTGTTGTTCCCTTCTTCTACAGAAGGGTACCAACGCTCCAAGACTTGGTCAGCATACTCAAATGCATCAGCTTTGCTCTGCATCCAACCACATTACACAATCAAAACATTTCATTTAGCATTTTGTTTGGTCGTCTCATGCACCATTTTATTTCCATGGCAGAGAAAATTGGCAAGTTTGCACAACAAGCTCGATGCTTCTTCACAGCACATCATGTGGAAACATATGAAAGAAAGTTTCATAATTCATTATTTAAGCACATACTACTCCCGTCTTAAATTTAAGAAAAGAAAAAAATCATTCACGCTAACTAAGAAAATTAGTTAATCGCATTTAATTTCACCAATCTTAATTAAAAATTAAAATTTTCTCCCACTTACCCTTCACTAGAACTTGGTATAAGCAATAAAAAAAAGTCAATTTTCTTATATATAAGAACAAGAAAAATGTGTTTTTTTTTTCCTCTTATATTTGAGAGGGAAGGGAGTAGTTGTGTAACTAACCGTGAGTTTTCTAACGGTTATAAAATTGATGCGGAAGTTCTTCCTTGATTCCAAATCAGACAACAACTGCTTCAAATCAGACCTGGTCACCCTACTAAGCACTCCTGCATCATCAAATACATAAGAATCTTTGGGTGGACCCTCGTTAAGCACATCAAACTCAGATGCCAATGCATTGCCATTAAACAAAACTGGGCTAAAGTTGAGTGCCAAGGAGATAGCCAAAGCTGCTAGGCCCTGTTGAGCATGAGCCAGCCAGCTTGTGCCTGATGAAGGTTTGGGAGATGAAGTTTGGTTCTTTCTGAGACTTGAAACAATGGGTTTGGAGCAAAAGAGAGAATTTGACTTGGGTTGGGGAGAGGGAGCAAAGAGAATTCTTGAGGATGAAGGTTTGATGTTGAGGAGTGGAGAGAGAGAGTAAGGAGGAAAAATGGTTCCCATGATGAGGATCAGCAAGGTTTCAACTTCAAGTGCTGAAGGCTTCTTCTTCTCTTCCACATCATCATTTGTTCTCTGATTTGGTTTAGATTTCGGGTGGTCTGGATTGGTTGGCTCTGTTGGAAAGTGGATAATGTCTATTAGCCATGAGGGTCTTTTGGTCCACAGAACTAAAATTTTCATTTTTTTTCTCTTTTTATTTCCCCCCTGTTGAGCCTGCCTTTGTGGATAGATAAATGTAAACAAATCTATGCTGAGATTTTGATATATTATTTTCTATGATTCATAAATAAAACTTATTATCATCGAGTTACATATATGAATCAATATAAAGTTGTTTTAGTTTAACAGCAATCTCAAACTAAAATCCTAAATATATTGTGATAAAACACTCGGAAGAAAAAACATTTTGTCACATACAATAATTCAACCATAATTTTTTTTAAACCACAAGTATTATTTATCAAAAGATAATTCAGTTTAAATTGAATAAAATTATTATAAGTAATAAATTTTTTCTTTTAAATTTTAATATAATTGTCTATTCAAGAATTGAATATGTGAGAAAACTTCAAAAGTTATTTATTTTAGCTGAAACTGATGATAACTGTCTCCATGCACTTTCTTTCATGGCCGTTCTTTTCTCCAATCTCATCAGCATCACCAACAACACCAAACCCTGCTTTTCTTTCACCTCAAAACCCATAATTTGTGGGGACAAGAACCTCACTTCCAAACGGAACCTCATCCTTCAAACTCCTCTGGTCTGCATTGGCATTGGCCTAACTCCTCAAGTCTCAGTTGCGCAAGAATCGCCGTCCAAATCGCTTCTTTCTAGCATTGAAAACACGACATCTTGGTTTCAGTTCTACGGTGATGGGTTTGCCATTCGAGTCCCACCGGAGTTTAAGGATATCACGGAACCTGAGGTACATTTAACCACTTTTCTATCTCAATTTTTTAATTTTAATTTCCTAAATTACTTAAGATTAACTAATTCTGTATTAGTCCTTTTTTTTAATGTCAACTTGATAACTTGTAATTTACTAAATTTTGAGTTACAATTAAAAAATGATTGTGAAATGTGTAAATAGAAACTTAGTAATGACAGGCTTGTTTAGCTCAGCTCAGCTGAATCCAGTTTCAGTTAGTTGGAGTTTGATGCAATAGTTAGTTAAGTCATCTTTTATGGTTGAAGATAGTTGAATAAAGTTAGTCTTATCAGTTGAAATTGTACAACTGTAGCTGATTGATCAACTTCCGTATTAAAAATAATAGGATTAAAACATTGTGAAATTTTCAGTTGAGTGAATTTGTCTTCCATTTGTTTGCAGGATTTGGATGCTGGACAGTCTCTTTATGGGGACAAGGCAAAGACAAAGACTTTTTCAGCACGGTTTGCATCTTCCGATGGGTAATTTTTATATCAAACTCCCAACTCCCTATTTTCTTGCAATGCACTTGTGTATTTTAGAAGGAAACATAATCATCTTGTCTTTGATTGAAACAGATCAGAGATTCTAAGTGTTGTTACTAAGCCAACCAATCAACTTAAAATCACCTTCTTACAGGTAATTAGACAGCCAATGACATTTTCTCATACACATACACACACAGCATACAATTTTTCACAATAGTTGAGTAATTAGTAACAGACAAGCTAGACGCTTTGCTATTTGTACATCAGAAACCCTTGTCCAAGTCAATGTGATGTGTCTGCACTGGCTTAGGCTCTAGATTCTGTGTTGCATCTTTTCTGTCTCTTCCAATTGTTTTCCTTTTGCCATTTGGTTCCTTTCTAGTTCAATGCTGAGTTAACATTAGGCTCTTTCTTATTGCAAATTTTTCCTTTTTGTGAGCTTGGACTAAAAATAGGAACTTGTTGCTACTGATGATAATTTCATAAAGGATGGAGAAACTGATCTAGTCCTTGTAATTTGTTATCACTTCACTTTGGCATGATTTCAACTATTAGAAGCTCTTATTAATTTCTTTGTCCTAAGAGAATATATGTACAGTATGTCAACCATCAGGTTTTTGTGCCTGTGTTATGACAAGTCATTGTAACTGAGATTAGATTTAGTCCTATTTTTTATTCTTGATGTGAATTCCTCAGGGAACTTACGTATTCTTTTCATTTATTGGAACAGGCTCAGAATATAACTGATTTAGGTTCCCTGAAGGAAGCAGCAAAAATTTTTGTTCCAGGTACAATTTTGTTTAAATGTCTGCATGTTTTTGTAGTTTTGGAAAGAAGTTGCCTTTGTTCTAAGTTTATCTTTATGTTACAGATTGTTATATCCCAACATTTAGTTATTTATATGATATTATGTGCTTCATTGCTCTTTCTGTTTACTCAGTTCTTGGTTTGCCCATGATGTGCATGCAGGAGGCGCAAAAATTTATTCTGCAAGATCAATAAAAATAAAGGAAGATGAGGGTTTTACGTAAGTTCATTTTCAACTTACTGGAACTATATACACCAAAGGTTCCCTCCTTATTTAAGATAAAATACATGAATTAGTTCTTTTTTAGTTCTATATTGTTATTTAAAAAAAAAGATTATCTTAGAAAAGAAGGCTATATATATACAGCATTGATACCCTTTCTCCCATTGTTTGATTGGATACTCAAAATGCTAGTGTAGAAAACTCTGGATGCGTGGATTAATCCTTTAAATTTAAACCATTTTTATATCACCTGGAACCAATATATTTATGTGTCTACTCTCTATACCATTGAATTTTTCTATTGCATCAAATTCCAATGCATTATTGACTATTATAATTTCAGGACTTACTATTTCTATGAATTTGGTAGAGATAACCAGCACGTAGCATTGATGGCAGGGGTCAGTAGTGGAAAGGTTTGTTACTACAAGCATTTTAAGGATATAAATATAACTAACCCATCCACATATACTTGACTGGATATGCAATTGCAGGAATATCATTGGTCATCAACTTTTGCTAGTTGACCTAGTGTTAATAGAGAACATTCTCATTACTCCCTCCGGTCTCAAATATAAGCAACAAAAAATTCATATATTTTGGTCTTAAATATAAACAAATCCAAACTAATTTTTATATTTAATGAGACTCTCCAAAATGTCCTTCATTTAATTGAGATTCTATTTTCAATGATCCTTTTCTTGATATCAAGTTCTAATGAAAGGTAGTTTGGGAAGAAAACTTATTTTGTTAGTGGGATTAAAAAAATTTAGATGATGATAACTAATTTTCTTAATTAGTGTAAACTGTGAAGTTAGTTTTGTTTATTTTTTTGCTTAGAATCGATAACAGAAGGGGTATTTCTTTGGTGATACATGTCAATCACTTTTATATTTCACCAACATAAATTACAGAAAAGTAAGATACGTGATCCTTATATTCTGTAGGCTTTTATTGCTGGAGCAACTGCACCACAGTCCAAGTGGGACAGCGATGGTGTACAACTTCGTTCTGCTGCAATATCATTAAAAATTCTGTAGACTGTAGCCATGTGCTGAAATTTTTTATCTGGGTATGTCAACTCATTATTTCAACACTTCAGTGATATGGTTTTTAATATTTTCATGTAGACATGTAGTGTAATACTGTCTTCTATTTTAAGTCAAGATTTTTATATAAACTTCATAGAGTATTGAAAGATCAGTTGTTTTCCTGTTTCATAGTCTAAATTTGTGTTTGAAGCTGAAGCCCGGGGTAAAGTAATGTTTAATCCAGCTGCTGAGAACTAAAGTTGTTATAGCATTATTCGAAAAATCAAAACTGGCTATGAAGGCCATTGATTTGATAAACGGCTTATCATTCTATTCTATGGCAAGAACAATGACTTCTTGTACTACTTTTAACTGCTTGTGTACAAATCTTTCTAGCTTCCATTTAATGGTATTATTTATTTATTCTGATTTGGAGCAGTCCTCTACTTGTCACCTGCATGATTGCAGACTGCAGTAATCTTGACACACGATTCATTGGGTGCTCAGCTGCCTGTCAAAGCTGAAAAGCCGTTAACAATGCGTTGGACATTAAATAAATATTCTGTCGAATGTTGTGAGGCTACTTCTTTTACTGATTACTGAAATTTTGATCTAAGTATTGACATTTGATTGGATAAAACGCATTTGTCATTTTTATAAGTTACGGAGGTATGATTCTCACTTACTGGTCTTTAAAAGAGAAAATGTATTAAGCTATTTCTCTTACCAATTTGTATCATAAGCCATAGCCTTTACCTTCCTAATTCTTTCATTTGATGATGTATATCAAGCGTTTCATATGAAAGTGTAATGAAGTTTTGCGAGTGAGGGGAGAGATCAGTAGACATCAAATGCATACTTACATAATACTCAGTAAAGAATAATTAACCAACCTGACTTAAAAAACGTTAATGAACGATCGGCTTAGACTGCTTTTAAGTTGCCTAATCTCTCATCTCTTATTTAGCATAATTGCAGCACCGAGATTTAGAAAGCACAAATGCGACACAAGACATAAATATGATATCATACAGACATGAACTTAGAGATACACAACACAAGTTTTAAAAATTATATATAAGCACAATAAAATTAACACAAATTACATATATCTAAAATGAAGAAAGAGAATAATTATTTTAAAAGTGCGTGAGTTATTACAGACATAATACAAGTATAAAATGTTATAATTCATTTAAATATCGTAATATTCTCATATCCGTACTACTATAAAGATTTAAATAAGAAAAATAATAAAATTATAAGATGCATATAGCAGTACCACAGAGTGCATTTTTATTTTAGATTTTGGTGGAATTGATTTTAAAAAACTTGATTTGTGTTTTGATATAATATTTTAAAAATGCATTAGAAGAACTGATTTTGAGCAAAGAGGTATGCGCTAGTACTACCAAATTCCGTTTAGCTGGCAGAGTGATTTTTTTTTCTTTAAGAAAAATGTCTTAGAAAGTGTGTTTTGAGATCCAGAGCTAATAATATAGAAAAAGATATTCCTATTTATATATACATATATATATATATAAAGTACTAGAGGTAATAATGTATAAATAACTATTAACGTTAACGTGAAATAATAAAAGGAAATATAGACAGCAAGTCAATTTACTGCATGAATGTTAGGTTTCTCTCATTATTCAGAAATAATTTTTCTTAAAAAAAAAAACATATGACTTGCAGTTTTTTGTCACACTCAAGTCAATATGACTAACAAAGATTGCACAAATGGAAGTGACTTGTGTCTTTTAACTAAGTGATTTAGGATTTGAATTTTAGTTAACCTTTGGGTATAGAATAAATCATGTTGAAAGAAAAATAATTGTGTTGGGTTTGAATTCTGCCAATATATGTCATCCTCCAAGTTGTGACTTGTCATAATTCTGAAACGTGTTTAATATTTATGTTGGTGTGTAGAACCAACTTTTCTTCACTTTTCTTTCAACAGTGTGGTGGACAAACATTTTTCTCTCTACAATGGCATAAATTAAATGGCAGAATCGGATTTGAGGGTGATGGGCGAGATGAATAGGTTATCATGTAATAAAATTGTTGTGATAATTTCTTTGAATTTTTTTATTTATGCAATGACGACAATGAAGTTTAAATATAAATCTCATATAAGCTACTGAACTCTTCACCAGATCAAAACTAGAATATTTGTGATTTCGTTTGAAATGGTAATAAAGACTTTTTACTTTTTCTGTTTAATGTTTTCTAAATGATATAGAGACTAACTGAGTAATCTAATCTTAAAGAAACAATGGAAGTACACTGAAAATGGATGGGTCATGGGTCAATAGATATAGTAAACAAGTTTTAAACTCTGCATTTGAGTTTCAACCTATAAGAAAGTCATGAGTAAGGATTTGCTTCATACATCTTAATATAAAAGTTAACTTCTTTTATAGAAATACACCATATTTTATGGGAGGGGCGGTAGTATTGTTTATTCATACGAGGTTTCCCACCATGGCTCTTGATGTAACCACATGACCTAATCCCGTTACACCTGAAAAGTACAAAAGACAAGATCCATCCTCTTACATTGGGGACGTTCTAATGTTTGTAAACCGATATACCACTAATGAGTGTTGACCAATGTCTATTACTGTTCTAGGACTCAGCTGTAGTTTATCCCTTTGTAACATATTGTTTCTGAGGAAGGGCTCTCCAACCAATATCCCGACGATAGAAGCCTCCAGACCAGTTAACTTTCTCAACGGCTTGATAAGCTCGATCACGTGCCTCTTCAAGATCATTTCCCTTGGCTGTAACCCCAAGAACACGCCCCCCAGTTGCAATAAATTTTCCTTCAGAATCAAATGCAGTTCCTGCATGAAATATCTTGATACCTGGAGCAGCAAGCTCAGCTTCTTCAAGGTTTTCAATCACAGTTCCCTTCTCATATGATCCAGGATATCCCTTACTTGCCATTACCACAACCATGGCAGACCCAGGAGACCAGTTCAGTGATAACCCACTCAACTCTCCTCTACATGCTGAAAGTAGAACTTGTACCAAATCAGACTCCAACCGAACCATTAAGACCTGTTCAAAATTTCAAAAGGAAAAATGATAAATATAGTGTAAATTGATTCCGTTCTAGCATGTTATAACATATTTAAAGGGTAAGTTAGTTACATTACAAAGTGAATTCATTCTAACAAACATCTTATGACTTAACTGACCTGGCACTCAGGATCACCAAATCGCACATTATACTCAATTAACTTAGGCATGCCAGACTTCTTCTCAATCATAAGCCCAGCATATAAAACCCCAACAAACTTGCAACCTTCCGCTGACATTCCTTTTACTGTTGGGATGATAATTGAATCCATTACTATAGATTGAAGTTCCTTAGTTATTATAGGAGCTGGAGAATATGCACCCATGCCACCAGTATTTGGCCCTGTGTCACCATCACCAACTCGTTTATGGTCCTGTGCAGATTCTAGTGGAATTGCATTTTCTCCATCAACCAATGCAAAAAAGGATGCTTCTTCTCCTTCTAGAAATTCCTCAACAATGACACGACAACCTGCAGAACCAAAATCACCCTTCACCAGCATTGAGTCGACAGCTTGATATGCCTCTTCCAGTGTCATGGCAACAGTAACTCCTTTTCCAGCAGCCAGTCCATCTGCTTTGATGACAATTGGTGCTCCTTGTTCTTGTATATATTGCTTTGCAGCAGATGGATCAGTAAATGTTTTGTACTGCACTAGTAAACCAGGATTAATAGAAACTAAGAAAGAAATTTCTTGAAGCAAAATTGACATAAACAAGGTCAAAGGAAGATGGATATATATATATTTGAGGAGGATATGACAGGACAGCATACACATGGAATTTAGAGAAATAAGGGCACAACATTATGATTCCACTAATTATCATATACATAATTTCTTAAAGAGGCAAATCAACAACACTCATTGACTAATACAGAAACCCTTTCAGCTTAACTAAAAATCATATCCAAAAACCAACCCAATACAGTTTTAACTGATCCATTTACTAATTACTAATAAGTATAACAGTATGTTACAAAATTCACAGAGAAGCTACTTATAAGATGCAATACATGAAAATATTCACAAATATCATTACAACAGAATAAGGAATAAATGTTGATCTGGTTGGTGAGATTCAGAATAAGAAGACATACCTTGGCAGTTGGAATATCATACTTGTCACACAAATGCTTCATGAAATTTTTAGAACCTTCCAAAGCAGCAGCCTCTGCAGATGGACCAAAAGTTGGGATTCCAGCCTTAACTAACTTATTTGTAAGACCTGCAACAAGTGGAGCCTCAGGTCCCACAACAACAAGTCCCACCCCCCTTTTCCGGCAAAAGGAGATTACTGCTGCTCCATCATAAACTTCAAGGTCAGAGATGCAAGTAGCATTTCCTGAGCTAGCAATCCCTGCATTGCCTGGGGCACAAAGTACAGTCTCACAGGATGGTGATCGTTGCAAGGCATGGCAAAGAGCGTGTTCACGTCCCCCTCCACCAATAACCAGAACAGTCACCTTTTCTTCTTAAGCACAAGGAAATTTTAAAAAAGAAAAATCAGTAAATAAAATCAAGTGAATAAATACTCATATATAAGATATTAAATCTTCTTGACTCTGAAATCATAACAAAAACAGAAGGTTTAATCAGTTGCACTTGTGTGTTGTGCGCATAACATATGATGTGTATTATTGCAATCCACAACAAACCGAATGGAGAAAGACAGAAGTCACCAATGCAAACTTTTCAACTCATTGACCCATTCAGTAAAGACAGTAGTTCCTATTGTCAGCAGCTTACCAATTACTCCAAAACTTTCTTCTATTAATATACCAAGTGCTTGCACTGCACTGGGAAAGAAATTTTGGTATTTAAGACATTGCACAGCAGAGTACAAGTGTAGAATAAATAAGCCACAATGACCTATATTCGGTTGCTAAGTGAGAATTTCAATTAGTATTAATCAAGAAAAGGCTAACCCCAGGCGACCACTTTAAAATTTACTTCACTGATGTGTCTCTTTAATGATTTTCAAAGCCACAGTCAAGAAAACTATTGGTTACGCTAATGTGACCATCAACCATTGAACAATAATGATTTTAGACGACAGAGTATCTGAAAAGAAATGTTAATGAAAATATATAATATTGTAATACAAAGATAATGGGAATGAAAGGATAGAATAACTGCAGTTCTTACGAGAATTGTTCTTTGTGTCAACGCTAACAGAAGATGATGATTCTGAATTCTGAGCAAGACATTTGAAAACACTATGGAATGAGCGTGAGGGTGTATCCTGGCCAAAACTATAATAAGTGGAGCTCAAATTCAAGGTCTCAGAATAGAGAAAAGAAAACTTGGGGAAAGTACGGTGATTTCTTGACCCAAATGGCTTAGAAACTGCTTGCTTAGTACATCCATGAAGATTCAAAGAAGTTGCAACATTGAAGGTGGCGCAAGACATTCTACTCCCTGTTCCAAAATTATCCAGTTTCAGAAGACACGCTGAGAAAAAAGAAGGAAAAAAAAAACAAATATGTTTAAAACTTCAAAGCATCACTCTTGAAATGAAATAAAAACTGTTGAGTTAATTTATCAAACAGCTTGTGTACTTAGAGAAGAAAAGAAAAAAAGTTGAAGTCGCGGCAAAGTCAGAGGGGGCAAGAAACGAAAAAGTGGGTTGAAACACCAAAAATGCTTTTCAAAGGCAGAGGCATATGCAGTGGCAACGCAAGATTAGAGAATAACAGTATTGAAATAAGAGTTATAGTTAGAAAGTGTTTAGATGAATTTTACCGTTGAATCACAGTCCCGCTCTCACTGAACCTTGTTCCTCGGATGTTTCTTCGACAAAAACTATGTGCGCCGTCTTGTGTTTTTCCCTTGCCCCTTCAAAAATTATTAGTAGCATAATTTATTTATTTTTATTTTTTTATAAAAAAAAAAAAAAAACTCAATCACCACCTGTTAACAAATTGTGACCCTCTGTCTCTCTTAAGCAGCATTTAATGTAAAATTTAAAGGTGGGAATTTCAACCAATTATAAATTATTGATATGGGACTTCAAGATATATTTGTTTAATTTTTCTTCTTAAATACATAGGATATTTGAAAATTATGAAACTAATCTCCTATAGTATAGAAATCATTAAAATAAATTTCTTTTTTAATAAAGTATTTTTCATTCACATGATCATGGAATTAATCCCACAATATACTTTAAAAAAATAAAATTATTTATCAACTATATTGAATATATTGATAGGATTTTTTTTAGGAATGTATTGATAGGATAATATAAGATAAAATTAAAATAAGATGACTATAAACTAATCTTATATAATATTTGATGGAAAAATAAATAATATAATTTCCTTATTGTGTTATGCCTTTGACATGAATTAGATGATAAGATATAATATAAATCATATTTAAATGATAAAATTACTTTTTCATTCAAATTACATACAATTTCTCAAAAGTAATTTATAAATTTATTTTTAACTTTTATAAATTATAAAAAATATAATTTTAGCTAAGTTATACATAATTAAATTTTAATTATGTAATTATTTTTCTAAAAAAATATAAAATTTTAAAATTATAATTATCATTCAAATATTTTCTTATTAATTTTTCAGATAAAGTTATTTAGTTTTGATATTTTAATTAATGATGTATTTTAAAGTTACATGTCAAATTTATTAGAAATATATAATACAATATGTTGAATATAAGTCTTATAATAATATATATAATGATGCATCAATATAATAGTCCACGTTTTATCAATCAATTCGAATCGATTGTGAGCTAAATGTGAGTTGTAGGTTATCGTGACATCATTTATGGTCCCCAATCAATAATTATGTGATACATGAACAATTAAATATATATTCACTAAATTAAAGATATATTCAATTACTAGCTAACAATAATTAATTATGTTATCCTTAATTTAAGAGATCTTAATAAACTTAAAATATTAAATTATTTGCGTGTCATATTATTATTGGTTGAAATCATGGATAATGTGGTGATCATGAATCACCAAATAATTTCTCATGATACAGGCCAAAAAATCTAAATTTGATTCAATATTTTAAGATGAGGTTTAAGTCCAATAAAAGCATAATTTGTAATAACTTTTTGGAGGTCATGTCTTAATCAGACTATAAATGAATTTGGATAAAAAAACCTAAATTTATTTTGTGCTAAAAAGTTAAAGTCAAACGTCTACATTTAATGAAGAAACAAGGCTGAACTTAGACATTTGTAGACATGATGTGGATGTTTCTTTTTATGGTAGACATGATGTGGAATTGTGGATGTTGGTAAGGCCAAAAGGTGCAAATTTAATTTGGGAATTACTATTGGCCTTGACCTCATTGCTATTTGTTCCACCATCATTTTCAATTCTAAAAATACTATTTCCCACATTGTATAGTGGAATTGTACTTGCGTTAAATTAGTGGGGGTGCAAAAAAAAATTACAAATCGAAAGAATGATTTCATTGTGTAAAAGGGATGAAAAAGAAACACAAGTGTCAATAGACGAAAATGTACAACAAATTTTTGTTTTTGTTGTATATATATTTTTCACCCCGAGTTAATCCAATAGAAACATGACTTAGTGCAGCCAAAAATCCATGCGAAAAAGGTGATTGCATTATGGTGGAGGAGTGCATAACAATGGATGTCCACGAAGACACAATGATGATTGAGAGGAGTTGCATGTGCAGAGACTTTAAGGTTGAGGTCGCACGCTCAGGGTATGTTGTATGCAAGGGCTCTACGCAATGATGCACAACAATGATGGTGAAGACTAGAGGATGTGCTACGAGAAGGAGATGTGATAGAGTGGTGGCACAACACGGAAGTGGTTGGTGGTGATGATGGTTGCGCGATTGTGGTGAAGGGAGAGTGGAGTTGCAATTCTGGATGTGGGGTTGGGGATTGGGTGAGAAAAAGATGGGGGCGTGGGAAGTGGGTGAGAAGATTGGGGAAGAGGAAGGAGGAAGAAGGAGGGGCAAAATGAATTTTTTCCGCATAGAAGTTGGGGCCAATAACAAAGTAGGGCGGACCAATAGCATCTCATTTTAATTAGGATATCTAAAATGAGGTTCAAGTTTAAATAAAGCCTAATTTGTACAAACTTTTGTAAATTAAACTTACTAAAAATATTCAAATTTAATTCATGTTAAAAATATAAAGCTCTTTCATCATGTGGACTCAAGTTAAATAAGTTAATTTGATCTGTTTGCCACCTTTAACAAAGACCAAATGAGAAGTAGAGAAAATATGATTTCATCATGTGGGCTCAAGTCAAGTCATGTCAAACTCAAGTTTTACATTTTCATCATGTGATAATAATAATAATAATAATAATAATAATAATAATAATAAATCTTCTGCCTTAACTTATATATTTAAGTTATTTTTTAGAATGTAATTAAGTTAAAAAATACTTTCTTATACTTCCATAAAGTATAATTGGTTTATTTTCCAGGTTTGTGGAAATAACTTCTTATATTTTCATAAAAAAGTGATTTTAGTATAAAATAACTTAGTGATTATTTTTAGAAATAAAAAACTAAAAATTAATTTATGTTTGTTTATAATTGTGAGAAATAGTATATATAATAGAATAAGTTCCACATCATGTATATTGCATAATGGTTTATGTACAATTTAATATAAATACACTCTCTGTGTGATCGTATATGACACAATTTTTCAATCTCAAGTTGGTATCAGCTATTTCTATCCACCCCTCCATAAATAGTCTCCTCCAATGGAATTGTCATTCCCATCCTCCGTTTGATGTCACCCCCTATCTGCTGGATGTATTGGTTTTGCTGTTGAGAAATGTTGTACATTCGTGGATATTTCTCCAGCAACAAAACCCCTTCTTCCAGCCACCCATCTTCCCAAAACTTCACTTTGACCCACATTCAAATTTTCATTTTGTCCCACTTTTGAACCAACCCCCCTCCTTAGATGAACTACAAACAATGCTTAAATCCTGCCACCAGATAGAATCTCTACTATTCCTTCTTGGTTCATCCAAACTCCTCCAATTTCCATATCTGGAATCCAAAACTTTCGCCCACAATTCCCCCTGGTGATGGAAGAGGTTCCACCGCCATTTTCCAAGTAGAGCATTGTTGAATTTCACCAAATCCCAAACGCCCAATCCACCTTTCTCTTTTGGGAGACAAATTGTATCCCAGTTCACCCAGGCAATCTTCTGCAGGTCTGAGTATCCCCCCTACAAGAACCAACGCTGCAACTTCACCAACCTCTCGACCACCTTCTTCGGAACCCTGAAAAAAAAAAAGAAAAAGATAGGAATTGAGTTAAGGACCGACTTTATCAAGGTCACTCTTCCCCCAAAAGAGAGGTATATTTGTTTCCATTTGGATAGTTTTCTCTCACATATCTGGACTATTGTATCCCATGTCTCACTACGCCTTGGGTTTGCCCCATTAGGGATACCCAAATACGAATTGGGTACGGTCAACAATCTACAACTTAAATAATTGGTAACATTTTTCACCCATTGCTGAGACTTCCCGATCGCCCCAAATTTGCTTTTGGCAAAATTTATCTTTAAGCTTGACACCAACTCAAAGCTACTCAACATGACCTTGATTGCTTTTATGTTTGCCAACATTGTTTTCCCAAAGAACACTTTATCATCAGCGTACTTTAATAGACTGATATCCACATCATTTCTTCCTACCATAAAGCCTTCAAAGAGATTCTTCTCTTGAGCTTCTCTCATCAGTCCAGTTAGACCCTCAGCTACAATATTGAACAGGAATGGGGCTAATGGATCCCCTTTCTTGAGTCCTCTCTGAGGGATAAACTCATTTGTGGGGCTCTCGTTAACCAATATAGATATTAAGGCCAATTTCAAGCATCCATCAATCCATCTAACCCATTTGGTACAAAACCCCATTCGAGTCATCATATACAAAAAAAGAAAATTCCAGCACACTGAGTCATACACCTTTTCGTAATCAACTTTGAACACTAGGCAGCTTTTATTACACCTCTTTTCTTCTTCCACGACTTCATTGGCTATAATGACGCTGTGCAACATATGTCTGCCCTCCATGAAAGCAGTTTGGCGTTCATCTATTATAGATGGCAACGCTTTCTTAAGTCTTCTAAATAACAGCTTTGCCACAATTTTGTAAATACAGCCTATTAGTGAGATAGGTATGTATTCATTGAGGCCTTGAGGACTATGGACCTTAGGAATCAAGGTCGGGAAGGATGCATTGCTTCCTTTCAGGAATACTCCATTGGCATGAAATTTATCCAGAAAATGAAGCACGTTTATTTTGAGAATATCCCAAAATTCTTTGATAAATTTGAAATTTAGTCCGTCTGGTCCAGGGCTCTACGCACTACCACATTCCCAAATGCAGCCCTCACTTCCTCCTCTTCAAAAAGAGCCACCAAAAGATCATTATGCTGTTGGCCAATAGACTTGAATCTGACCTCATCCAGCCTAGGTCTCTCCCACTCCATTTCCTTTAATCTTCTTTTGAAAAATAATTTGATTTCCTCTTTAACTCTGCTCGGCTCTTCAACCTAACACCCACCAACATACACTCCCCGAAGCATATTGTAATGACGTTTTCAATTTACAATCAAGTGAAAATACCTAGAGTTATAGTCCCCTTCCTTAACCCATCTAGATCTTGCCTTTTGCCTTGCTATGGATTCGATTGAGGTTGCTGCCAACCAGAGGTCCTCCTGCAATTGCTTCCTCAATTTTTCCTCTTCCTCGTTCAGTTGTTTGTTATCTCCTTTTTCCAGGTTGTTAAGATCCGATTCCGTTTTTTTCAATTTCTGATGAGCATCACGAAACTGGTATTTGTTCCATTCTTTTAGTCTCTGCTTTAGTCTCTTGAGTTTTTCTTTTAGGACATACCCCCCCAGCCAGTTACAGAGTTCTCCAACCAGCAGTCACATACTACTTTCTTGAATGATTTACCTCAAACCAGCAATCAAAACCCGAAACGGCTTTGGTCCCCAATCAGCACAAGTGGATCACAATAGAATTGGGCAGTGATCTGAAAAATTACGGTCCATAATGAGTTGAGTGCTGCCTTGCCACTTGGAAAACCACTCTGCAAAGACAAGGATCCTATCTAGTTTGCTTTTAGATGTCCCATTTAGTCTATACCAAGTAAATTTTCGCCCTACACAAGGCACGTCCTCAACCTCTAAGTCAGCAATCTAATCATTAAATTCCTTCATGCTACCCCCGGCTTGTACCCTTTGGCACACTCCAACTCTTTCTGATGGTCTTCTAATACTATTAAAATCTCCTAAAATGCACTAGAGACCCCCAACTGCTTGCAACTCTGACTGCTTGACTTGATCCCATAGAATTCTTTTGGCAGCTGTATCACATGGTGAATATATATTTACTATTGTCACTTTTTCACTGTCACCAGCCCATGTCCCTTCCAAATATATGAAACCATTACCAATCACCTTCTTCTCCATTTTGAAAGTTTCCTCACTCCAAAGACACAAGATTCCCCCAACACTATTAATTGCTGGCTGCATTTCCCCGTCTGACTTCAGCATCACCCCACAGAGCTTGACATAAGGCCTTGTCTATCACTACCTTAGGGCCTTGTCTATCATTACCTTTTTAGTCTCTGTAACCAAAGCATATCTACTTGTTCTTTCCTCACCATTTTTCTGATTGAAGCCTATTTTAAACCCCTCCCCAAACCCCTTATATTGTAGGTAACAATCTTCATCAATTACCTGCACTACTTCCCATCCTCTGAACTACACCCTTGTCCCTTTCCTCCATGCTGACCATTTTGGATATCATTATTCCCTCCTGCTTGCTGATGTTTACTCCCATGTTTTTTGCCATGTCCCAATTACTTGATGCCTCTTTTACCATCTCAACGCTTCTGGGGGTTGAAGCTGAATTTGCTGCTGTTGTTAAGCCATGCATTTCCTTATACTTTCCTTCCCACGTGACAACCTCCTTCAACCCACTACCTCCATTTAGTTGGGGAGAGGCTGCCTGAGTATAATTGTTTGGGCTTCTACTGATCTCCTTTTCTTCATTGCTATTTAGTTGTATCATTTGTCCTTCTTACAGGCCTACTTTTTCCCTGGGCCGAATCTGCTTTTTACATCCCCTGTTTCTTGTGTAAACCTTCCATATATGTTTCATTATTTGAGAATTGAGAAGGATCGTAGGATTTTTTTTCCTTATTTATTTTGAAGCAGGGTTTTCTAACAACAGAGAATGGAAGACTGCATGTACAATACAACTAATATGTTTTTCCACCACATGCTGATTACTGTCTTCCTGGCATTACTAGAGCAACTGTAAGTTGTATAGATTCACTCTATTTTTTTATATGAATTTATATTTCATACTTATATATACTGTCATAGTTGGAAGACCTGTGCTATTGCTTTAGTGTAATAGTAGCGAAGGTACAAATATAAGTAATAAACAACATACGTTAATAGTTTTTGACTATGTATGGCTGAGATCTTGTTAAACTGTGGGAATTGGAAAATGAAAAGCATTTAAGGTGTTAAACAATGTGATGTATTTTAATGCTGGGGGACCCAGGATTAGTAAACACCTAAATATGGGTATGGTATGATATAAAAAATTGTGCATCCTTTTATCAAATTGCCATGAGATTAAGATGTATTGTATCATATATGTTGGAATGCAAGCATACCCAAACACCAATTATACTGTTGGTACTGCTCATATTCAGCATCTTATTTTATTTATTAGTAAGGGCAGCATTTTGTTAGCATAAAATATTCTTTTGAAGAAAATGAGATAGATAAAATATAAATAAATTTAACTTTATAATTTCATCAGCAGTTTCCAAATTCCATTTTCCTCGTTAAGATTTTATATCATGTTCATTATTTTATTCTGGAACTGATGAAACTCGACTGTTTCACAATTTAAGGTAATGATCTTGTGGTGAAGGAGCAGTTTATCTTAGAAAAGCGAAGAATCAGCCTGTCAGAAGTGCATACCGCAGATGAGGTTTACCTATAATATCGAGTTATCTAGTATTCCAAAAGAATATTAAATTTTTGTAGATTTTTTTTTTCCCATTAAACAATATTTGTTGCTGACCTATGGAAATGAGGGGTATATACCCAATTCAGTTTTATTTCTATCTAAAATATAATAACAGTAGTGAGTTTCTTGTACCAGAGTGATAAGATTACATCTATTGGGAAATATCTTCTATAATATTGACCTCATTAATATCTTTCTGAATTTTATAGTGTATCTAGGAAGGCCTAGCAAAACTCAAGTTCCCTCCAATAGTGGACTTTGTTTTTCCATTTTCGTTGCATAATCGTACATAAGAATCTGGAACTTCTGCTCTTTGAACTAAATAGCCTCACACTATGTTAAAAATTGTTCAAAACCTTCAATATAAGTTTAGGCTCCATTTTTCTCTTTCTGCCTCCCACCCTTTCTCTCTCTTCAAATTTATATCGAGTTATAACTAGAAGCCTGCGTTGCAGATATGGACAACAGGAACACTGGGAGAACTAAGCCCAGTAAGTGCCTTGTACCTTGTTAATTTTGTAATTTTGGCTGAATTATGTTATCTAACATGATAGATTACTCCATTTGGATTTTCTGTTCCTCCTACTTTTCTCAATCAACTTTTGGCCTACATTTGTGTCTGTCACTAGCAAGTCTCAGCCAATTAATTAGCCAAGATAATATAAGTACTAATTTCATTGGTTTAAATAAAAGTACTATTACAAGTTCTAAATAACCGAGACGTTGTACTCTCATGAATGAAATTGAATTCTTTTAATTCATCATTAAACCTCAATTCCATATTTTCATTAATGGGAGACTCAACCTTAAGAACTTGAGCTCTCCATGGAAAATGAAATGTAAATGTTCGACTTAAGCTATCCAACTCAGGATTATTGGTGAAATGCTCAGCAATCCTTGGTCTTTAATCCGTTTTCTCCTACGGAACTTGACAAACATGCTCATCTGACCGGTTTGAACTATTAGCACCTTGACACAGAATTGGATAGTGGACTATAACTTGGCTTCTTGAGCTATTTAGCAGTTAGTTATTTTCTCATATGATATGCATAAACTATATCACCTGCAGGTGGTGTTAAGGTCGATGGCCGCATAATTGGTAATGGAAAAGTAGGGCCGGTAACTAGACAGTTGCAAGCTGCTCATAGAAAGTTGACAGAACAGTTGGGTGCATATATATATTCTGGTGATCTCAGCTATGCAAGCAACATTTAGACTTTCACATAATCACACTTTTTGCACTTAGTTTTCATAATATTTTTATTTATTTATTTACAATTTCTTTCAATCTGCAGGTGGAAATTGGAAGTGAGTGAAAATTGCTGGTGTGCTATTAATTCCTGAAAGCAACCAATCTTAGCTTTTTTCTCTCATCCAGAATAAAAATGTACTACAGTATTATTTTAAGAGTCGTGGTATTATTTTAAAGACAGTGATTAAGAAATTTGTACATAAATTTTTTATTAAAAATAACAGTGAAGACACATTGGTAAAACTTTTCCATTAAGTTTTTTTTCACTTGATTTTTTTTTTTATTTAGTTACACATTCTTTTATAATTTAATATTCTATTCCCTAAACATTCCAAAAGCGTAAACACTATTTGTTTCTCTGTTTTTTAGACACTCTAATCTTATATTGCATTGATGTCTCTGTCCTTAGTGGTTCATGGCTCCATAGGAAAATATATGCACAAAAGTGATAAACGTATTGTTTTACAGAACTACTTCTGGATATTATTTGATTTTCTT
This sequence comes from Glycine tomentella, assembly GCA_007407185.1. Taxonomy (NCBI): domain Eukaryota; kingdom Viridiplantae; phylum Streptophyta; class Magnoliopsida; order Fabales; family Fabaceae; genus Glycine; species Glycine tomentella. The sequence continues at coordinate 249,769 of PYAF01004398.1, read as the reverse complement.
CGGTGGTGAAAATACCAAAGTGAAACAAAATCGGCACAACCACCTCGAAGAGGAAGTGAATCCAGAGAATTGAGATCCTTTCTTGATGTGTGCGATTGTGGTTTTGGAGAACTAATCATCCAAGACAGCGAGACGAACAACATCACGGCGAGTGCGGCCAACGAAAGGAGCACGACGCACCTTCAACCTTCGATGAACAGGAAATACGTCGACACTGCAGTGGAGTGGCCGGAGATTTTGTGGCCGTTAGGTTACTATACAAAGTGTTTTACCAAAGAAGGATAGAGAGCGTTACGAGGATAATTTGGGAAAAATATGAAAGAAAAAGGAAAAGAGGAGTGGAAATAGCAACTGCCTTTAATAAAGTTATTTCAGCCCAATTGAATTTGGGCTAATATAATTTTAACTTTTTATTTTTCTGAAAGTCCATGTTCTTGCATTGCGGGAATGTGTTTGGGCAAGCCTCACAAAGTACCTAAGAATTTGTCTTAACTTCACTATGGATTTGTGATTGAAAAACAGATCTTTAACTGAATCTGCCATCTCCTTGTCTTTATTTTATATTATTGCGATGAGAAGCATTTCGTAAAACTTATTTTAGTAGACTTTATATAAATCTTTAAAAATGAAAGGAGATTTTAATAACTATTAATAAAAAAAGATTTAATTACTCTAAAAGTCTCCCAATTTACAAAATATGGTAGGATAAGATGCAAAAGATACTCTTTTTATTTCCTTGTGTTGAGAAGCGGATGATGATATGAGCAGTTAGACAATTTGAAAACCCTTTTAACAGTATCTCATGCGGACCAACATTAAATATATATTCGCTATCACTTTGGTTCCTTTCCTCCAATTATTACTTATTAGTGTCTTCTTTCTGTATCATTTCCTTTATTGGGGTGATTTCATTGTTTATTTTAGCCACTTTATACTATTTGATCAAAGAAAGGAAGTCATCTGATCTAGTTTTGGCATTATTTCTTGATTAATGCAACTGTATGTTTTATGTTGTTGCCATCGAGAAAACTATTGTTATTGCATCTCTTTTTATGTGCTTATTTCTTAGAGCTGCAATTCAAGCCTAATCTTCGTGTCTTGGTATAAGTGGCACTTACCAAAATTTTTGCTTCAACCTCTTCCTTTTTTAACAAGCAAACTTTGAAATAATGCAAGAGAGAAAGTGAGAGGGGGAGAGAGAGAGAATTGGAATCTATGAATGCCACACTTCCCCACAAAAGAACAAGAAGGTAAAAACAAACAGGTTTCAAGAGTTGGAATTTTCTAAAACACAACCCTGGAGTTTCAACAACAACCAATGAATTTACATGCATATTATTATTATTATTATTATTATTATTATTATTATTATTATTATGTATCGTTTGCTTAGCTGCACAAACGGACGCTGTGACCCCTGTAGGGTTGTAGATCGATTCATGTGGAATCTGACATTATAAAAACATACGGGAAGAGAGAAAGACAAAAGGAAAAGGTCGAGGTGTCTAATTAACATGTATTTCGAAGGACAGTTGAAACTGAAAAAAAGGTTGTTGATTTTTAGAGTATATATCTAAATTTTCTTAAAAGTAAAATTTTGGATTTGAATCTTGTATAGAAAAAGTTTTTCTCTTGGGGAATTATTCTTATTATATCGTGGATGTATGCAATCAAATGAAATTGTCTTTAACGAACAATATCTAGATTGGTAATATTGACCACTGAAACCAGAAAGGAATTTGCCATGCATGTATTTTTTTTTTATGGCAATTTTGTTCTTCAAAGTATAGTTGGGCAATCCTTTTCGAAGCATATGTTATGTTTGTATCTTTAGGCATACTTGGATCAGATACAAAAGAAATTTATTAACTTCAGTACTGAATACACTGATTAATGACAATTGAGCTAGATTGATCTCTTGTTCTTGTTTAACTCCAGTGTATGAAATTCTTCTGAAATTATATTGTTATTATAGTAATTGAAAGTCTCACGAGATTGACGGAAGATATATATATATATGTGTGTGTGTGTGTGTGTGTGTGTGTTAATGAATGAGATTCATTCAAAACTAACTAAATTTATGTTTGATTGAGATACTTGCTTAAGTCTTCAGTTGACTGTGTCGCTTCCACTTTTCTTTGTTTATACCAGAATTTGGATTCAAAGATACTTGCAAAGTTTTTTTTTTTTCTCATGAATTTTTACATATAATTATTACAGCAAATTGTATCAAGTAATGAATAATATTGCTAGTAGATCGTATACTAGTGGAAAGGGTGGCTGTTGAGTTTATCATGAATATAGGTAGGCTATAGGTGCTTTCAACGGCTTTAATTTTCATGCTAATACCCTATCATTCTGAATAGTATTTCTTACAGCTTATCACAAAAATGTATTTATTTCTGGCGCAGACTGAAGGTAATAATGCAAATGCTGCAATCATGCTTGACAGAGATGGTTATGTATGTGAAAACCAATGCAACAAACATGGTATGCTAGCTGTAAAAATAAACATGATAGATATGCTGTCAACTTTGTCTTTAACTGTGAAAAATGTTTATGTTCTCTATTTTGCAAATATGACAGGGATTGATATAAAGGAATTAGTCCTACGTGTACTTTTTTTAATGAAATTGTCTTTAATGAATTTTTTTAGTCTAGTCTGTCTGGATTAAAAAAAATGACAATTGAAACTATAAGAGAATTATTCCTACAAGTGTTTTTAAAATGTATTTGATATCATTTTTATGTGTAATTTTTAATGTTATATGTTATGAGTTTTGAAATTTAAGTGGCATTTTTAACCTCCATATTTCATAGAAGTGTTCACGGGTATGGGTCATTCACGAATCCAAATTGATCCAAACTGATCCGAAAAATTTAGGTTAAATCATTTATGTATTTGATCAAAATTGAAACGAATCGATTAAAATCATTCATGTACAGATTGGATCACAAATTTAAATTTATAGATATGTTGACATGTGAATCCGACTTGTGAACCCGTAATTTAAATATAAATTATATTATATATATTAAAAACAAAAAAATAATAATTTGACAATCAAGAAAGGCCGGGTACTACGTTATTTCCTTTAGTACTTTTAATAAAATATAAATAATTTAATATGTTGGGGGTTACAAACACCGAAACATGTTATGCTAGATTTATTTCATAGTTCTTTGAGTTCTACTACTGTTGAAGCTCTGGTTTGTGTCCAAAATTGGTTTAGATATGCTAAGCAAAATATTAATGACTTGCAAGTTGAAATAAATGAAGCAGAAAAGATTGAATCAGGTGTGTAATATGTTATTTCATTTTTTATATTTGTATAAAATATCAATTAATTTTTGTGTTAATGAGATTTTGTTTAAATTTTTAGAGTTGTTTGATTTGCCTTTAAATAATGTTAATATTGAAACTGCAAGTGTTGGGACTACTAGTGTTGAAACTTCTTAAAGTATCACTTTCAAGTACATTGTTATTTGTTTCACCTTTTTTTCATATTTATTTTTTCTGTCATCTTTATAATATTAATAAATTATATTTTGTTCATTTGTTTCAGCAAAACTTATTACAAGAAATTAGTTTTTAGAAAATAGTTGTGATTCAGACTATTATAGTAAATTTCATTGAAAAATATTTTGTTTTAATTTGTATTAGTCTATTTTAGAATATTATGTTGATGATATTAAATGAATCAATTTTACTACTTTTAGACATTTGATAATATTGTGTTAATTATATTGGATATTTGGATGAATCATGATATAAAATAGTAATTTTAAGAAGAAAAAAAAGATCAAACTTAAATAAATAACTCGTTAGTCCGAACCTAACCAAACCGTTCATGAATAGGTTGAATTTCAAAAAAACTTGTAAAAATCGAACCAAACAAAAGTGATCAAATTTGATTGAATTGAATAATAAATTTAGTCAAAATCAATCCAAACCGACCAGTGAACACTCGTAATATTTTATATATGATATAACTATCAATTATCATAATATTTATCAAGTTTGATTCCTTCTCAATATTCAAATACATTAACCATTTTAAAAACAAGTGTTTTAAAAGAGCTAGTTAATAAAACAAAGAATTAGTTAAACTGGCTGAATTATTGATTTTTGCCGAATTACCTAATTCAAGAACAATTTTACCGGCCTATAAAAAAAAAAGAACAATTTTTCCGATTTTTATTTGGTTCCTTTAGATAAGATGTCACGACCATTTATAGTCTAACACTTACTAGTTTGGTCTGATTTTGATAATCATGGTTAAGGTTAAATTCAATGTGTTGTGAAAATTCTTAAGCACTCAAAATTACTATAATATATTTAACCATTAATAATTTTTATTACGTTTAATTAAATAAATGTTACAATTTTTTTGATGACACATTCTAATTTTAACTTAATTAATGAATTATTTCATTTCTTTCTTTTGGTTATTCACTTTTAAAAGAAAATTTTGTTTTTATTTGTTGGTCTTTTTTTATGAAATTTATTTGTCTATTTAAAAGTTCCAAATAAAGTTAATTATTATATTTTCAATTGATTGTTTTTTTAGTATAAATCACAAGTATCCTTCTTGTGAAGTCAATCTAATGGTGGAAATTGGAATAAATAGATGGGTATTTGAATTTCGTCTTCATTGCCATAGTATCATTGTTATTGTTATACATACTAAAAATAAATAAATTTGTAAAAACAATCTTACTTGAGTTGGTTAAAACCACTAAGGGAGATGAAGTTCTCTCTAAGTTAGCATAGTCAGGTATTCAAAATTCAAACATATACTATAAATTTAAAATAATAACAGAGGTCATGTTATAAAATTAATAATAATTTAGTCTAAATGAAAATATTAATTGTTGTACGTTATCTTTAAAAGTCAACAGATAAAAGGAAATACGACTAGTATTATGAAATTATATAAAATAATTGATAAACTATTCATTTTTTTAATAAATGTTATTTGTTAGTTTTTATTAGTAAAATATTCAAATTCATAACCGGTCTCTCGCATTATATTTCTTGAATAAACTATTAATTTTGTCATTAAAATGTTAATCTCTTTCTCCTGAATATTCTCTAGAATAAAAAATTTATATAAGTAATTTCTTAAATATTGAAAAAACAAATCCTGTAATGTAAATAAAATATATCAACTTATTTCATAAAAAAAACAACTTAAAGACTAAACTGCAGGTACTTAGACAAAAAAGATAATACTTGAGAAATCAAAAATCAAATAGATGGTTTATTCTAAAATAATTCCATTTTACGGGCTGGAACTGATATCTATTTTGGTTCTGAGGGCTGAAATCTTGATGCAGCCAGCCAGCCAGGGGCACCGTTGGGTATATAAGGATTTTCTATTGCTTTAATATGTTTTCCTATGGAAAGGGTGCATAATTTTAGTGGAGTAATTGCGCAGTATTATGGAGAGGGTTTTATACTTGTTTATGAGTTTTCTTTTTACCAGAGATTAGGAGTGGCAGAATTCACTTTTATGTAACTTTTGGCTTCCTTTGTTGGTTGGTGGTACCGCTAGTTCAAAAGAAACACATATTCAAATACTTACTCCTAAGATAGTTGAAGTAATTTGAGGATATCCTTATAAAATTGGAAAGTATTCCATGAATCTATCAATTACTGTTTAGGATTTGACCCAAGAGAAAATTTTCACTCAATGGGGGAACAGAACAAGGTTTTAAATTTGAGAAAAGATCACAGAATGAGATCATGGTTGTTGTTGAATGGCCACTAGTTAAAAAGTCATACAGTTTCCTTACTACTCGAGCAGTCATCATGATAACCCAAACCTCCTATGCATACAAAAAGTTTGAGTACAAAATATAGTATCAATGAAGGGAAAGCTTTTTCACCTAGACAAGTTACTCTATTTGCTCTCATAACACACCTCAATTCAACAAGTTAACCGCAAAAAAGGACTTTGTTTTTTCCAATAGTTTATTTTACATCTTTATTCTTTTCATTCTTCTCTTGGAGATCCCACCACCTCAAACCAACCATCTTTTATTTTTATTTTCCCTAGGGATTCGTCTTTGAACATTGGATAACCTCATGGGGCCATTATTTTCCCTTCAATGTGCTAATCATTTGCATTTTTTTTCCCAAGTTATTAAAATAATTATAGACAGAGAAAGTGAAGTTGAATCCGTGATATAATACATATACACGTACACTTAAACACATGCATCCTGGAATCAGTAGATTCAGCATAGCAATCTTGATGATGATGATAAGGATGGACCCTTTTATTTTTTGGTTGTGTGTGAAACACAATCTGCAGAGAAAGGTGAATCCTTTTGAAGCTGTGCTCCGCAGCTTTCCCCTGAATTGCAACTCTACTTAGTACATACTTGGTACAGACTACGGTGTAGGTGGTCTCTTTTGACAGTTAGAACCTTTTGCTACAAATCCGAAACAGAAAATAATACACAACTTTGATTACTATCTCCATTTAATCAAACTTTACACATCAGAAGAGAACCTCTGATTATACATAAGTGTAGGTTAGTTAATTGTGATAACCTTAGAAAACATAGAATCAATTAAAAGTGATGTCCTTTTAAGCCTCTTCCATTCCTTGCATTGGTATCTGATGACATAAAGAAGGCATTGCTGAACAGCGAGTTGGTATTTATGGTATTTCAGAACAAATTTATTAAATTATGACAACCAAATAGAAAAACAACAACAAGGACCATTTAATTATATGTGACAATGGCCAAAAATCTTCGGCTCTCATTTTCATTCAATTTTGTTTTTGAGATGTTCTCAATTTCAGCTTGACAATTTGGCTTTGGCTTATGATTTGAGGTAGACAAGACCTACCAATTTCAAAGCAAGGTAGGCAAAATTGACCAAGCACTAGAATATGTCTCAAGAACAATATACCACACCGCCTTCTCCACCCCTACCCCAGAGAAAAAGGGAAAAAGAAAGAGAGAGAGAGAGAGAGAGAGAGAGAGAGAGAGAGAGATACAAAGACATACACAAGAAGGAATAAACCAAAAAAACTTCCTCCAAGGAGCCCACATCAAGGCACCATCAGTAGATTAACAAAGGGTTAAGTGAACAGAAAGTTGCAATAATTAGGTACATCTTGAAAGAGAAAAAAATAGCGAGAGATAATGATCCACCATGAAGTAAGGTCTTGACATGAGGTTAAAAAAAAAAAAACCAAGTGGGCAACGCAAATTTTGGTCAAGGTCTGATCTTAATTCAACATTGCTTCTTGCTGAATCCTATCTAGCAACTGGTACACAGCTGTTGCTATATCATCAACTGATCCCAACTTGCAATCATCTTCTACCTGCAACAAAATTTACAGCACATTTTCACTTTGAAGAAGAAAAAAAAAACTAACTAAAAATATCTAAAGTCTAAGGCACCAACAAAAACACAAACCTTAACACTGAGGGAGTAGAGAACAACTTCACCAGTGGTAGTAACATTTAGGTGCAAGATTGTGAGGCGCATGGTATGCAAACCAGAAACCAGCTTCAAGAGCTGCTTGGGGCGTTTCTTGGATCTTATTTTGAGATTTGCATGGCTTTCCACCATGGTCACTTCTATGTCAGCAATGCCACACTTGACCTCACCCACGTGTTCACCTATGGCTGCAGAATTATCAGAGCCACCACCACCACCTGTTGAATACTGCGGAAAGGTGAAGAACTCAGAAAAGGGCATGTTTATTGCACCACCAGCATCAGATTTCACTTCTCCTTCTTTCTGAGCACCAAGAAAATGCAACCTCTGCTCAAGCTCCTTCACAAAGTTAACAGCACCTCCAATTATAGAAGCTTGATCACCCTTCAGCATTCACCAACCAACCAACCAAACCAAAACAAACAAAAAAACAAAATCAGCAAAACCTTTTTATTTTTGTAACAAGCAAGAAAATAATCATATAAGTTAGTAAGCATGAACTGAAGTACCCTTTGGATATAAGAGTCTGGCATGAGAGAGCGAAGAACAGAAAGATACTCATTCATCTGCTTTCTTCTATTGCGCTCGACAGCAATGTGAGTCATTCTTTGGTTCTCAATCTCTTCCTTGTTCTTTCTGCTTTTGGCTCTGCGCCTCTTGGGACGAGTGTTTAAGCTATCTAAGGTGTTACTGGGGTCTGTAGTAGTAGTGGTGGTGGTTTCTTTAAGTTCATTATTCAAGTGGGGTAACATGGATGAGGAGGAGCTGGTGGTCCAATCTCCATAAGGGTAATTACTAGTCTCTGGTTGAAAATTAGAGATAGAAGCTCCACCTTGTTCTTCTTCTTTGTTGATGTGTTGTTGTTCATAAGTAGCAGCCAACAAGGTGTAGTTGTAGAAGTCCTTATTATTGACTGATCCGTAACCACTACCAAAAGGGTCTTGTGATTGTGGAAATACCACTGCTTCTAGTGCCATGGCTCTCTCTCTGTCTCTCTCTCCCTCGGGCAAACACATAACAAAACAACTTCAATATATACCTTCAAGAGGAAGACGATGAAGGAAAAAAACTCACTAGTGTTGTGTTGCGTTGGGTCCTCTTTGGAACCAGTTTTTGCCTTATAAAGCCCCTCTAAAATCGACACTGCTTTGCACGTGAAATACAATTAATTGAAATGTTGATTGAGTAACTTTTCTACACGCAGTAAAAAAAATAATCAAATTCAATTAGTCCTGGAATAGGAAAAGTGCAACAAACTAACTAATCGTCGTATATTTGTGAGACAATTTTTTTTATTAAATTATAATATTCAAAAATTAATTTAATAATAAATTATATTTTTAATAACTAATTTAACATTAAATTATAAAATTTAAGGATCAATTTATCATTAAATCATTTGTAAGAATATTTGTTACACTTTTTCATATGCAGAAATTAAATTAGAATTTTTCATCTTTTAAAGATAAATTTATTATCACCTCACAATTTCAGGAATAAATTTAATTATTTAAAAAAAAGATAAAAGAATTTATCGAGATGGTTGTAAATATAAGATTTAATTTAGATAGGCAAAATATAGAAAATAAATTATTACTCGTTCCATTCCATAATCATTATGTACGAAGAAAAAAAATTAACTCAAAATAATTATCATTTTAATTTTTAATGTAATACTAATATTTTTAAAAACTTATATCTCTTATAATATTAATTATATGGACATCAAAAATTAAAGATGAATTAATGATGAGAAGATTAATTTTGTAAAATTATTATTTTCTTTCAATCATTTATTAATTTTTATTGATACTTGTCTCATCCAAATATAGTAAAATTATATGTGGCCATTACTGCAAGGTCACACACTCTCCATGTCAGTATTCCTTCATTAATAGTGTTTATTCACTCTCTAAGTATCAATCCAGACACATGTGTTTGCCCTCCTAGTTAGCCCTGCTACAAGAGCGCGGACACGAACTTACTACATGAATATTAATGCCTATTGCACATATCTCTATATTACTAGCATATCAACTATGTTTGGTCATTCAAACTAGTGCAATTACATTATTTTATCATATCTTCACGATTTATCTACAAAGTGTTATCTATCTAAAAGTAACAGTATATCAATCAGATACACATTATCTTATATCTTAAATAGATAATTGTCTGTTATTATATGTTGTTATCTTATCTACATATTACTAACAAACAAAGGTCCAAAGTTCACACTTCACATTATAAATATAACCTTACATGTTCTCTCTAAATATCTTATTCGGTACTCGACACTCAATACTCGATATACTCATACTCTTCTAATATAATATTCAATTATTCTCTTATAATTGATGTGCTTACTTGAACGTCGAAGTGTTTTTCTTTTGTTTTGTAGGTCTCTCCTCTAAACAAAGCTTACTCATTATCCGACGTGCAGAATTTGAAGTTTACTTTGGTCAAACCTGCCTCACACGTGAAATTTCCAAATAACCTAGAACAATAATTATAATGTGACAAATGGATTATTATTTTTGGTGTCTAAGGTTTTCAATCCAGAGCTAAAAACCAATATCTTGAAATACAAAAATTCATTTAAGGACTATCCTCTTTTAACATATGTTCTTGTAGTCTAGATATAAAAACTTTAATTTTTTACATATTTAAGAAATATAATTATCTAATAACCACACACAATATTATGTTAGGAGCTATAAGATAGTGTGCGGGTTAGAGAGGAACATAAGTATGTTATAGGTTTGAATTTTTTACTAACATGACATACTATTACAATTTTGTTGATAAATAGAAACAAATAATATCAAGTTGATAATATATATATATATATATATATATATATGAAATTGAATAATTTGACGTTTTCCGGGTCATTAGACTAGTGTTTGAAAGATACACAAATGTTTTAGCTAGTCTGCGAAGTTCTATTATGAATAATAATTACATTTAGATTTTTTTTATATAAAATGATTTAGACATTTTCTTCTGTAAGACAACCTCCGCGTACTATTCAATAACACCAAACAAAAAATCCAAAACAAATTGAATTCCTTAGTCACTTTAGCTGGAGATCAGGTAATTGAGCATGACTTTTATATCTTTAAACGTCTACCGTTACAAAGTCACAAAGACATACCATTTTGTTTAGTTATATATTTAATTAAAAGACATGACAAATTAGGATGGGTTAAAAGAAATAAAATGAAACAAAGTTGTTTCCTATTATTTCAAAGATGGAATAGAAGTAATTCTATTACCTTATTTTTGAGAGTTAAATTATAAAGTAATGAATCAAAATTCTAGTAATTTTTCTTTTGTTCTTTAAGTTAAAGTTATGATCAAATACTAGATACAAGCGTCTTTCTCAATATAAATTGCAATCATTGCTCGTCATTTTATAAAAGATTAGTCCTTAATTATTATCATTTTTTTAATCTCTATTTTACTTCTATTTTGGAATAATAAAACATTATTCTTAATCCGAGGAAAATAAAAGGTAGAAAAGATGCCTAGACTTAGTACTTAGCAGTTTGTTTTCCTTCCCATTTAATTACAAACTTATAACTAAAATTTTTTGTTCACCTTCTCTTTATTTCATTTTTTGCTTCCGTTGCCTATCATTCAAACACAAGGTAAGAGAAAAATAAATATATGAACATCCCATATTATAAACACTCATTAGATCACATTTTTTATTTTTCTCTGTATCTTTTTATATCACGTACTTATTATACTTATTTACATTTCTCGTTTTTATATTTTTTAAGTGTCAAATAGCACAAAATGTCCATATATCATTTTCCTAGAAGAAAAAATAATATGATTGGACACTCACATGCTAACTTCTAGAGTGAGAAATATATAGATAAAAGAGAGGAAAATATAATATGAAAGGTGATATGGTGAAATAGAAAAAAGAAAGAAAAATAATAAATATTAATGAGGTATTTATAACAGAAGAGTGTTCGTATCATTATTCTTAAAAAAGTTATATAAGTAGGTAAAAAAGATAATGATAAATGAAGGAATTGTGGTCACAATATGGTGTGTTAGGTGTATATGAACTGAACTTGTAATAAAAAAATATACTCAACGTCAAAAGAAAAATAGATAAAACAACATACTCGGCACTTTTACAACAATTGCGGTCATATCTGTATTTGTATGAAAATGATATGTCAAAAAACAGAATGAGTTAAGTTCCCCTATACAGGGTAAAATGTTGGGATTGATGATTGGGTTCAAATTCTGCATGTAGCTAGCTATAGTTCCATTTTAGTAAATACTTTTATATTTATTTTAAAAATAATTGTTTTAAAATTTTCCAAATAAATTATTATATGTTTTCATTTACTTAAAAAAAATATAAGTTCATTGATTTTATTATCGTCCCATTTTCTCATTTAACAAAAAACACAGGCTAAAAGTGAAGATGAAGTTAAAAAAATAATTATATCTTAAATTTATCAAATGATGATTAATTTTATAAAAAAAACTAATGAAGTCATAATTATTTTAAAATAGATGAACTATATATCGCTGTTACTTGTGTATGGTTTTCCAAATATCACTATACTACCTTTTTATCTTGTTCTAAAATATCTTTCACATAATTAAAGCAATGTATGCATGATTTTCATAATTGTGTGTTTGTTTTACAACGCGTTTAACATAAACTTGCTTATAAAACAAAACATTAATTTAACGTAAACTCTACTTTTACATGTCATCTATTCAATGGAATGAAACGTACATTCAAACACAACCTAATTAAATTTCTCATGTTGAGAAGTGTCAATAGAATTTTCTATTCCCGTTTTGTTTTATCTATCCACAAATTTTTAAAAAGTTATCTTTTTATTATTTGCCCATTTATAATGAAAATAAAAACACGAAAAAATTGAGTTCTAATTACTTTATCTTTGGACTGTCCTGCGGAACATCAATCTGAACGTATTATTATCAGGGGTGTTCATCAACCGATCCAAACCGATGCAAACCGCGGTGACCAAACCGAAAAACCGAAAATCGAAATAACCGAAAATCGAAAAATCGAAAACCGAAAAAAAACCGAAAATTTTCACCGGATTGGATCGGATTTCGGATTGGCGGGTGAAAACCAATCCAATCCAAACCGATCCAATTTTAAACTATATCTTACCCTTTATCTACTTGGACCTATTCCCCATCATAGCCCAAAAACCAAAAATCCAATACATTGCTCCTTAATTTGTTCAATGAACGTATTTGTCTAATGAAAATTAGAAAATGATGTTTATTTTTGTCCAATGAATATGTTTATTTATGTTAGATACTCCTTATTTTGATAAAAATATGTCTCATAAATTTTATTTTTAATCTTTTTAAAAAACCGAAAACCGATCCAATCCAAACCGAAAATAATTGGATTGGATTGGATCGGATTTTAAAAAAATTTCAAACTGAATGAATGATCAAATGACCAAACCGAAGGAATCGAATCGGATGATTTTTTGCTTCAAAACCGATCCAATCCAGACCGCGAACACCCCTAATTATTATAAATGATATGAATGGGAATTCTGAAGAAATTATTCTCTCCACTTATAATAATTTAACACGTCGTAAAAAGATTGGAGTACTTAGCATACTCATGTTTTAATAATTATCTATATTTATAAAAAAATATTTTAACATATTATTTTTCAAATAAATAAAAATACAAATGCCTCAATATTTTAAGGGGATTACCACAAGTGGATGGAAATTGTTTGACACTACATTGAAGAAAATGAATTAGTGATGAACATTAAAAGCTTTATTGTTTTTAATGAAATTAGAGGCAAATTTCATGTGTGTTTAATCCCTAAAATTCGACACTAATTCATTCTTGTTTAGTACGTAGTGTGAGAATCGTAGTTCATAGGTTGAATCCCATGTGACTTCATATATAATATATAGACATTCAAGGTATCTAAAAATGCTATATTTTAATTTTATAATAAGCCGTAATTATAAATCCTTCTAGCTAGCTTGTCCGCTGGTTAATATTATAGGTGCGTAAATGGTTACATCAATCATGCACAATAATTAATAGAATAAACAGTATGAGTATAAATAATTTTTACGATTCAATTATAAATTATTATATAATAAATTATTAATTTTTATGATAAGTAATTGTTTTAAAATTTATAATAAAAATTATTATTATTATACAATAAAATTTTATTAATTTTTATAATAATTAGTTATTTTAAAAGTTATAATAACAAATACTTTTTATTAGTTGACAGACACAGACAATGAATAAAATTTACACTCAAATTAATATAAAGTGCATGTGCATAATCTATAAATAAATAATATCAATAAGAAATACTACTGATTAAGAAATTAATATTCTAATATATCACACACACAATTGCGTGACACTATATATTGTCCAACGAAATTTTTTGTTGATTTTTTTATAAAAAATATTTTATATTGTAAAAAAAATATTTATGAACGGGTCATGTGTCTAATAACATAAAAAGTCTGTTTATTCGAAATTTTCCTTACACTTTAAATTTATATCTCTCTAATTTATATATGTTTTCTTAAGAATAAATGACCAAATTTAGTATCTGAAATTGCCAATTCCAGTTTAGTCATTAAAATTAACAAAATGTAAAAAAAATCTCAATGAAAACTATAATTCGTTGTAAGTCTCAAAATTAACCATTTTTATTTTGATCTCTAAATATATATATATGTTAATATTATGAGGGAAGTCACACATATTAGACTAATGTGAGTAGAAAATTACAGATTTGGGTATTTGTGCTGTGGTCTAAGGGAATAAGAAACAACTATACTCCCATGTTAACATGTATGATTTGTGGTACCACTGGTACGTACCTTTTACTATACTGATAAAAATATGTTTATTTGCGGATATAAAAAAACGTCCATTAACTTCGGGAACAAGTGTTTGTTTACTCTTTTATTTATTTTTAATTTTAAATATGAGACTGAAATGAAAAGTGCTGTAGCATGTGAATGAGCATTGAACAACTAGACCCAGCTATCTCTCTCCTTATGTTGACATGAAAAAAGATGCTTAGCTAGTACAAATGTTAGCTGCAACTCCTTATTGAATATAAATCGATAAGAAAATTTATACTTTCCCACCAGAAATCGTGAAAATTACGAGATATAAAAATGTTGAGCTTCCAATATTCTTGGTTTCATGTGACCGTACGTGCACATTGTGAAGTATGGAAAAAGAGAGAGAGAGAGAGAGAGAGAGAGAGAGAGAGAGAGAGAGAGAGAGAGAGAGAGAGAGAAATGGCTTTCTCATTAATTTGGGAATGACCCGGTCAAAATATCAACGTAGATGGAAAAGAAACAAAATATTTAAACTTTAAAGGAAAGAAGGATCACACATTTTAATGATCGATTTATTCAAAACTTAAGAGAGAGGACTGAGCAGTACACTTCCAGTTCCATCGTCAGAATCTTTCAGAGAGATCATGTGCTTCAAATTAAGCAACCACAAAGCTTCCAAAATTACTCAAATGGGGAAAGGAAAACCTATATTTGGGCTTTTCTTTTTTTGGTTAAAATACATCCGTAACTTATGAGACTACAACAAATTACTCTATACATGTTGATTTCGATAGATAGTGAATTAGTGATGATGGTGCCGTTAATTGCCAAAATTCTTTGGAACCGGAGGTGCCATTCGTTTTCTTATGATTGAAAGTGCATGCAAACTTTCTCAGCCAAATTGCTGACAAAATTGCTCATAATTAAACTAAAATCCCACCCTACAGGTTAACCCGAAACATGCCAATAGAGGCAATTAGTATATTTCGAAGTTAGAAAAAAAAATGGCATCTCCACACCTACTTAATCAATTAATTAATTAATTAGCACTGTTAATATTGGCCAACCTATAGAACCATTAAAAGAAATGTTAGACCCAACTGGCACTTGCTTGAATGATTCAAAGGTATTGTTACATAAATAGATACGTTGAAAATGAAGAGTGCTAATTAACAATTCATTCCAATGGATTAACCCGATTTGTTTATTTTGTCTCACATACAATAGTTATCACTATTACACTAATATATTATATATAAGCATCTTGTCAGTTGTCATCACTAATACATTGATCATGTGGTTAAGATGCTTCTAACAAAGGGCACTGTAGGAACAAGAAATTAGGCAATCCTGTCATCTTTTTTTTTTTTTTTGTCATTTTAGTGGGGCCTCTCTTAATTAAGTTTGGATTTATTAATTATTATTTAAAATTATAATTAATAGCCATTAGTAGACAATACAGTACGTTTATGGCTTGTTCTGGTTGTTTTCATGCATATAAACAACAATAGGAGCATATGTATGTAATGTATACATTAATGTGTGACTGCTTCTGCATGTGTAAGGTGGAACTGTGAAGACGTATTATCACAAATATAAGAAAATAAATAAAGACGCGTTGTCGAAATCTACTTTACTTTTGACTAGCGAGGTTATCTCAGGCCACAAAATATGCATTAACAACCAATTGATAATAGGACAAATTAAACAAATGATAAGTTCATACAATATACTATCTCTAAAACAAATTATATATGCACATGAAATTAACTTAAACTAATTTTAATTTAAACGTAAATAAGAAGAAACTAAATCATTTTTCGGAATCTAATATAGATCTACCTGCGTACCAGCTTTTTTGAATGCGTGTGTGTACATATTGCCAATAATTAATGAATATAGAATCTATGGGATTATATAATCTATATTTTAATCCTTATATCATGTTGTCATTTAAATCGAGTAAAACATCCGAATAAATTAGTGGATTAGTCTGGCTAGTTTAATACGTTTTTTTTTTTTTTTTTTTTTACCTCTTTACGACTCTGTACAAAGCTATACTTGTCGTTTTGTACATGGTGATAAATTCGTGCTTGAAACAAAACAAAGTGGAATGGATAATAAAATGGCATTGCTGGCGTCGTAAGTCATGACTTATGTATATCAGCATTATTTTTAAATTTTATAATTGGTTTCAAACCTCACTTCCATATTATTATTGACTGTGTATTAATGCATGAAATGGATGTTATTTCAAAGCGCAGATTAATCAAGTACCAATATATATATATATATATATATATAACACCGTAGAATAAGAGTAAATGGCAACCCATTTAGGCATACATTAAATTACTTAGGTTTCAAATGCTACCCTACTAGGACAAAAAAGAAAATCTTATTTATAAATGATTAATTAGCGGTGTCAAGCAAGTACCGTCCATTAGAAATTCAACCCAGAGATCAAAGAAATGAGATATTGATTAGGTAATCCACACTAAATTACAACCATTATTAATTAAAAGTGGATGTGGTTAGGGCTATGAAAGATTATTTAGGTATTAGGCCGGTTTGATCCAGAAGCCGGAGACTTATTTACACAGGTCAATTCATTAATTTGTAGCAAGGCATGGAAGCAATGGTGATGATTTATACACATATATTAACTTCATTGGACATGAATATATACTGATTTCTTTTATTTAATCTTATTGAAGACAAAAGTGAAATATCAAGCAGGGTAACCAATTAGGTTTTACATATGAAGATACGCATATTCTGTCATGCATGTTGGGCAGATACAACGCATATATATATGTGGTGAAGTCTTGGTTTGGTTAACTCTAGGGTTCAATTTGGATATATATACGATGGATTAGTTTTGAGCAAATGCATGCATGCCGCGTCTACTATGGAGTGGTTAAGATTATCAAATTTGGGCGTAGTTAATTTAAATCTTACACTCACCGTTGGTTCACAATCACTTAGATAGGGTTGATTGAAGACTAATCAAGAATGATCAGTGAAAGGTTTTTGGAATTGGTTCATTGGTTGAATCTAGCTAAAGATACCGGAAAATTTGTCCGTATTGAGCAATAGATGTTTGGACGGAAACAAACTGAGGTTTAATTTCAAGGATTCAGATTTTGTTGTTGCCGAAGAAGGACGAAACACACATGCCTGCTGGTCTACACTGGCCTTTGTCCCTAACAAATGACATCCTATATGTATTAAAATTACACGCATGGCCATCTATAAATTAATTAACTAATCACATATTTAATCATCACCACTCCTATTTTTCCAATTAACTTATAATATATATATATATATATATATATATATATATCAGTCTTTTGGCTGATAAAAAAAAAATCACCACTACTATTAATTTCTCCTAATGTATAACAGCTCATCCTTATGTCATTTCTTATGAGAGAATTATATTAATTAACAATGTTTTGATCTCTGTACACAGAAAAAAGAAGAAAAAATATTCAAATTAAGCCAATAATAACAAAACTGTGGATTATATTTGAGATCTATTGTCTGAGTTTTTTTCAAGTCAATTATTTAATCAAACTGACGAAGTGTGTTCCAAGATTTTAGGATGTTGTCAGCACAGACTTGTCTTTGTGCGATTAGTGATACTGTTCTGGCGCTAACATGTCATTAGTTTAATTTTTATTTTGTGTGTAATATATATATATATATATATATATATATATAAATTGAAATAAAAATGTAGTTGTTGTAGTAGCTAGCCAGCGATGCAAATGAGGCTGACAAAAAAAAGATAATTCAATTCACCCTGTTCAAAGTGACCTGTTGCATATATAAAAACTAAATATTGTATATGCTGGCGAGAAAATAAAATGAACATCATTAATTAGAATATGGAAGAAAGTGATGGGCGAAAAAGGCTTTTAACTGTTTGAAAAGAAGGTTGAATTAATTGGCTTTTCAAAACACGTACAAATTCGATCAGCACGAGCATTGTATTGTTGAACGTGAATATAGCTATAGCGCAGAAATTAATTCATGCAGTGGATCGTAAGAGTGAACTTACTGGATCCTTTTTTTGTCCTATAGCTGGCTGTCAATATTAATATGCATAGAATAAAGTGCAGAAGAGGCTTCAAAATCACAAGTTATTTGAGAGAAAAGTCGTTGCTTTATTCTCACTTCACTAACACACTGTGTCATGCATCTGTGTGAACTGTGTGGAAGCACAAAAGCATTTTATCGATAGAGTTGATCAATGATCAGGGACAAAAAATTATTGCCCCTTTAATCCTTTCATCACACACCTTTTGTGGGTCCTAATAATCAATTAATGCTTTATTCCCTCAAATCCAACTCGGCTCTTTCAATATAATTAGCACACACAAAAAAGTGAAGTGAGTATATTATTGAGCAAGTTCATACACAGTTTCATCCAAAAAGAAATTTAATTAATTGATTCAATTCAACTCTGCCATTGAATCAGACCCACATCGGTCAAATTCAGAAGCCAGTTCAGCATGGAAATCAATCGCAAAAGCGTAAACACTTTCTTCCACAAACGTATATATATATCCTAACGTACAGGGCAAGATCAATTTCAATTTCGTCTACCGAAGAAAAGAAAAAAAAAAACGCTTTACTCTAATTCTTGGACCGCCCACAATCCTTACCTACCTTCTTTACGTCTCCATCCAAAATACCTTTGAATAATTATTATGATTCTTATAGTGGAAAGTTCATTCACATCCAATCAAAATTCTTCTCGAGGCTTTTGGTCTCTCCAGGTGATAGGAAGCTTTCTCCAGTTTTCTAAATTAAAACATCATTATACATAGTGGAATTGTCAATTTGAGTTATGGACTATATAATTAACTTCTCTGATTATGCACACACTGTGAGCACACGTGCTACGTACAAGCAAAAACATGGTATCCTTGTTGGTTTTCACTATACCTTACCTAACATTATAAATTGTGTTATATAACTAGCTAGGGAACTATATATGCGTTTAAAAGTCTATCAAAATTGAGTGTGAAGAGAACGACACTAGTACTGTAGAAGAGAACAAATTATGATAATTCTTTATTAATGAACCCTCCCACACTAAGGAAGAGGTTCTACTGGTTCCTTTATTTTGAGGAAGGAACACACACATATATAGCCTTATGTTCCCCTATATATGTGTCATGCATCATTGGTTTCTTGGAGAGTATAACTTTCCGATATATAT
Source organism: Glycine tomentella (assembly GCA_007407185.1). Lineage (NCBI taxonomy): Eukaryota > Viridiplantae > Streptophyta > Magnoliopsida > Fabales > Fabaceae > Glycine > Glycine tomentella. The sequence continues at coordinate 230,195 of PYAF01004398.1, read as the reverse complement.
ATATATATATATATATAGAATATAGATGAGCTAATTAAACCAATCAAGACCCGGAACCTAGAATGCATGCATGCGATTATTTATTTATTGTTTTTTAGTCGAAGAAATGCATGCTTAAGCTTTGGAAACACATATGTATATAGATATACAAGGTAGTGGAACTAGTGTTTGGCCCCCATGCAGACCTAACCTGATTTGTTATTGCTCTGGGACGGTTTGATTGGACATAAAGGAATTTGTCATTATGAATTAGAATAGCACATGATGGATCCATCATATGGACCATACAATATATTTCCCCAGTTGTGATGCAACTGCACCCTACTACTACATCACTGTACAGTTCCCTCATGCATCATGCAGGGGCAGGGACAAGAATCAAAACAACGGCTAAGGAGGAAAAAAAACCACTTTGCCAAAGTAGAAAGCGGTTTCGACCACAAACAAGACAAACAAACACGTTCACTCCCCTTCCCTTTGAGTATGACATTGACATCGATAAGGATGTTTCAGAAAAAATTGTTTTGATGTGGCGGAATTTAATCACATAAAGTAGCTAGAAGTGCTATTACTATCAGTGCCAAATGGCAACAACAACTATATACAGGCCCTTAGCTCAAGTGTCCATAGCTATGATCGCCGTGATATTTTACCAAATCTTAGACTCCAATATATATAGTAAAAGAACATTGTTTTAAATGACAATGATCAAAAAATTATTCAAAACAATATTAGTCAAAGTTTTATCATAATTTATGAAGCTGATAGTTTGGAATAATTTAATTGTCGCAAAAAATTGTAACGATCGATGTATAATTTATATATATATATATATATATATATATATATGCTAGGTTTCACTAAAATTAGAACACAAAAAAAGCTTTGTTAATTTTTGTTTTTTTATCGCCAGTTATGAAGATGAATTAAAAATGATTTCTAAAATTATAATTGACAACCTTTTTGTCAAGAAAGAGATCGTAGTACACCTTACAAAAAGAATGTGAGAAAAAGATGAAGTATAAGGTAGTAGATCAAATTCACACACTGATCACAGTTAATGTTCATGTTTTGCAACTCAACCAATTGAGCTGTAGGCATAATTGTCAAATTATTTTTTTATGAATTTAATTAATGTGTTAATAATTTAAAATATTATCATTTAATTATATATATATATATATAGTAAGCTATTAAGCTTATTGATTTTTACAGTAGTTACTTTATATAAATGAAAATTAAACTTGTTTTTTATTTGCTCAAATATGAATTATTTTTCATCAGTAACATTATAAAGTAAATATTATTTCTATATGATATGTAAATTTATCAAAAAATAAAATTCAATTATGTATAAAACAATTTTTAAGAAATTATTTTACACGGCCATGGTGAAAAAAAAGGCGCGTGACAAATGGTAGTTAGAGATATGTGATGGCTTAATGGCTTTTGGGCGGTTGGACTTTCCGGTTTTCCTTTTAAAAACCTATACTAAATAAATGAGATATTGCTAATAATCTTATCTGGGTAGCATGAGAGGATATGTTAATTTATTGTTTAATTTGTATAGTTGCTCGAGCGTAGCTCACTTGCTTTTCTATAATAGTTTTAATTTTTGACAAATATTACGTAAATATATTTAAACTAAGGAAATAAATCTAGGATATATCAGAATGATACATCGAATTAGAATTCTAGATTGAAAATCCAATTTTGATTGTAAAGAAATTTATTAAGAAAATTAATTTTGATGCTTGGACTTTGGATGAAGACAATATTGAGATATATGACTAAGTTTCTAAATTGCATTAGAAATTTATTAGTCAGCAGTAAAGATTAAGAGTATTTTTTTCTATTGAGATATATGATTAAGCTTACAATTTATATGATTAATTAATAATATACATATATATAATAACAAAACATCCTAAATAGATATCAATTTTTTTGATTATTTAGGAGTACGTTTTTGTCATTTTACATATATTTTTGCGTCACTTTATTTCCTACGCAATTAAACAAGAGAAGAAAATAACTCATTGTCTTCTCTTTCATTTTGTGTTTTATTAAACAATCTAAAAAAATAATTGTTTTTTTTTTCCTTTCTTTTCACTTTCTTAATAAACATATTACTCCATTTTTTTATCAGACAGAAATTAAACAACAAAAGAACACAAAAGCTAACTCCTGACAAAAGCAATCCCCAAGGCATCAGCCAAAAGGAGAGTTAATCTGACGAGGACAAGAGTATTTATTAACATACTCCTACTATTTATTAAAATAAAATGGTGTGATAAAATATATAAAATGAGTATTTTATTTTCATGAAAATTTTAAAACATTATGTATTCTATAAAAGTTTCCAATATTAATAGTTGAATAAGTTAATTTTATACTATTATACAAAACATATTAGTTTAATAGTAATGGTAGTATAGATAAAATTAATTCAGAAAAAAAAGGTATACATTAAATTAAAATATGATATAATTATAAAAGTTGCACATATCTGTTAATGTTCTAAAAATACTAACATATAATAAATTAATAACTGATTTGATATTTATCAGCAACAATAATTGAAAGATTCTGACCGACATTACAATGGTTAGAGAATGGTAACGGCGGCAGTGATTAGTACTAAGTGGTCTGGACAATGTCGGCGACACTGATCAATAAGTAGGTGCGACCAAGGACAGCTGTCGGAACTCGCTTGCAATAATTGGCTCGAAAGTTGGTGGCGACGACAATATATATCGCCGTTACTTACACCCATAATTAATTCATGCCAACAACTGTTACTAAAAGAGAAAAAACGTACAAGTGATTCAACATTTCACTCTTTTTATGATCTGTTTGGAACAGCAAAAGAAACAAGAAGAAAGAAAATTTTAAATTTTAAATTGAAGGTAAAGTGAATGCAAACATTTTTTTTAATTTTTTATCTTTATAAATTAACTTTTTTCTTTTTCTTTTCGAGCAAATAAAAGAAAATGTTAAATGATCAAAGAAAACCGGCCAGTCTTTTATATTACTCTTTCCATCTTAAAATAATTGTAGTTTTAGCTTTTAAAAAAATTATGAAGTGATTGACTTAATAATACCTTTATTAAAATTAAGAGAAAACAATAATATTTTATTAAAATTGTTCCTTGATGTTAATTTTCTTAGAATTCTTATTATTTTTTTTATCTATGTGCAAAAACCTTAAACATCAGTTAGGGGGATTATTTTCTTATTTAATTTGATTTTTGTCTTTTAAAAATGCTATTTTGATTCTTAATCTTATTTAAAATATTCAAAACAATTTTTTATCTTTTAAAAATTTCACTTTGAAAATACATCTTATTTAAAAATTCAAAATGGTCATTTAACTATTTAAATATATTCAAAGTGATCATTTATTTGATGATTATTTAAGGAAAAAATTAAATATATTTAAATAATTGAAGGATCATTTGAAACTTTTTAAATAAGATGAGGTATCAAAGTAATTTTTTTTAAAAAAATTAAGGATAATTTTTAAAAGATAAAAAATCATTTGAACATTTTAAAGATCAATAATCAAAGTAAATTTTTTTAAGATAAATGACTATTTTAAACGAAATAAATAAGTAACCAAAATGATCATTTAATCTAAAAAAAGTTTCAATTTTTTTTTTCTTTCTATCCAATCAATGCACTAACCAAGGGTTGTATTCGATTTCTTCCTTAAAAATAAAGTCATAATTGGAGTTATCAATTTATCTCAAATGAAAATAAGAGAAAAATGTGAATGAATTTGGTAGGAAGGAGTTGATGTTAAATGAAAGCCTCAAATACCTACTAGTATATATAAAAGAGAGAGAAATGTTATTAACGATGTATTTTTAAATAATTTTTTATAATTAATTAGAATTTATTTAAAAATTGAAATTTTCATTTTTTATTCAATGAAAATTACTAAAAAAAATTATAGTCTTTTATCTCAAACATATTTTTTCTATCTACAAAGTTTGAAGTCAAAAATATATTTAAATAATTTAAACTTAATTCCACTTAAATTAATGTAATATTGATATTTTATGAGAAACTTTTAATAGACTAATTTTGTTTGTTAACTTTATTTACATACACATATAGATAGATAAATATATAGGGACAAATATTATAAAGTGTTTAATTTATTTAATTTTTTTTATAAAATATGATCATTGAAATAATATTAAAACATTTAATAACTAGATTATTAATATTTTAGATATGAAAAAAAATATTAAATAAAAATTAGTTACTTGTGATGATATGATATAGCCCCAGTCATGAGTCGAACAGTACCAAACTTGCGAGCCTACACAAATTGGATTTTCCATATTCATCATCTTTATTTCCCTACTTTTCATCTCCAAACTCAAATATTATCCTTTCTCTCTTATAGAAAGCGGTATATTGTAGTATTTTTATTTTTATTTTTATAATAAAGGTATTTATACCAAGGCTACGAACTGATAAAAAAAATACCAAGCTACGAACCCAACCAAAATTTAGAACTGAATTGCCTCAATAATTCTGTTTATCCATAACTTGGACGACATAAAATGACTCGCTCAATATTTAATTGTGTCTTCTTATAGGTTTATTTAAAGAATGAATCTCTCTTACCTCTTATTAGACCTCAACGACATCGATATTGCAGCGGAGAAGCTCGTTCATAACAAATACCATACTTTATCTGCATACAATAATTCAATTCATTTCAACTAGAGGAGATAGATATGTAGTAAAATAGTAAATATTGCTAGAGTCTCATTGTAATAATTTTCTCATTTATATTTACTTTTGGTAAGATATGGACTAATTATTATTAGACTAATTTAGAACTATGATGATTAATTTAATGATACTAATTTCTATTTGATATAATGGATACGACTCGTGTTCTTGTTATTCTATTTGGTCTATTTTTTAAAATAGTAGAGTCTGCCTGTCAAAAAATATTGACACTAGAGGTTTTCCAAATATGCAATGAAAATGTATTTTCTTTGTGTCTATTGACTATTATACATTGAAATCGAATTTTCGGTTGTGCAATAGACAAAACATAAGCATATTTTTGTTGTTCATAAAGACCTCACCCCCTTATTATAAAAATGTACTAAAAAAAAAGACCTCTCCCCCTAACACAAAGGAAAACAAATTTTCGTTGTGTCTATGAAACCCATTTTCGTTAGGGGTATTTTTGGGGGAAAATAACAAACACAGTATGGGGTTTGAACAATAGGTTGGGAATAGCAAAACCCTTATTCAGATAGGCTTAAATAAGTAATTGCCCGGAAATTCAAGCTGCAGCCGTATGTCAACGAAGGCACGTCCATTGACCCAAACCCAATTTGGACACTTGGTGGACTCTATAGCGTTTGCAGAGCCTCAGCAATCAATGCTGGGAAGTTGCTTTCTGCAACCCATTTTTGTTACTTACACCACCTTTAACTTTTACATAATTCCAAAACTACCTGCAGCTCCCTTTTGTGCGCCTTCTGAAATAACTAATATTCCAGGATACTATTTTGGGTTTCCAGAAAAATTAATTTAGAACAATCTCAATTGAGTTTTGAGTAAATTACACTCACACTCCCTATGTTTTGCTCAAATTTTATTCGATACCCATCTCTTTTTGTACCTATAAAAAAATTCTTAATTGTTTAACTCACATTACACTTGGACCCCATCCGTCCTAAATACTATTTAATAATTTAACAGAAATTAGGCACATACTTGTCACATGACTTTTAATGAAATTTTATGTCGAAAATACTCTCATCTTCTTCTTCTCAACTTGAACATATTTTAAGACTCTTGCTTCTTTTTGTTTTTTTTAATTGGATGTGAATCCAGCTTTTTGTTGGACGTGAACAGACCTTGTTAGTACGCAATGTTAACACCCTTCCTTCTTCTTCTTCAATTTTTCATTCATACATTCATTCACAAGTTCAATCATACATTCAATCATAGGTTCAATCATAAATTCATTTACATTTTCACTCACATATTCATTCACATTTTTCACTCATAGGTTCATTCACATATTCACTCATAGTTCATTCAAATTTTTACTCACAGACTTATTCACATTTTTTTATTACAGGTAGTTTCCAAAACTTATTCTTTGTTCTACTAACATACATATAAATATAAACTGAAATTTGATTCTCAACAAACATTTTCAGCACATCATGATGAGTCTTACAAGGAAGAATTTTACCACTAACAATAGAACGAAACCACAAAACAAAAGAGTGATATGGTGACAAGTATTAGTCATTAGCAATATTGCTCACACAGTCATGTGTGTCGAATATTCCAAATTTATTAGGATCAACATTGCATATCTCACTTGGTTTGTCCCGTTGGTCCATAAAGTGGACCAAAATATCCATGTTGTTGCCTGGTCCCATGTATTCCAGTTCATCCATTGTGTTCATGTGGTCCCAAACATCAACACTATTTTAATCAACAATAATAAACAAATAATTTTACAAATCATAAGTGGTTCCAAGATGGTCCTCCATTGAAATTCCATTCAGAAATAGGCAACAATAAATAATCAAAATTAAATAAATAATCTTAAAAGTAACATATATACAAGGATAAATAATCTTAAAAAGTAACATATATACAAGGTCCAGTGGTTACTTACAATCAGAACACTATCGTGAACAAAAATTGTGGAACAGGAAGAGAAACAGAGCGTTCGTGAACGTCGAAGATTATATTTGTATTTACATGTCTAATATTTTTTATTAAACTCGTAAATTTTTATTTAAAATTATGATTTTTATTTAAATTTATGATTTTTATATGTAAAAAATACTTTAATTATTAGATCAAAATTAATTATTATAAAATTTATTATGTAAAATTATATGTGTATTAAATATAGATTAATTATTTAAGCAAAGGAATGTAAGCTTGAAAGAATATAGAGAAAACAATGGAGGGAAAATCTTGTGAATTCAGCAATAGCTTACAACATCCATAAGCTGCCGCAGTTCAGATTCAGTAAGCTTCGCGGCCAAGTCTTTGCAATCCTGCCCTCAGTTCCTCATATGTGATTGTACCACTATTGTCAGTGTCGATATTTGTGAACATTACCTTCAAGCCTTGGATCTCTTCTTCAGAAAGATTTTCAGCAATGACCTAAAAGATTATTTAAAATCCACTCAGTTTATTTTTGAATTTGTAGAGATATGTACCCCTAAAGTTACACAGACTCGAGCAATTTAGAGTCATAATGAGCACTGGAAAAACATTTATGTCTCTCAATGTTTAATTATGCCATCAAATACAATAAGCATAAAAAAGCATTGTGGTCACTCCATGCAGCTTGTGGCTGGACTAACCTTGAGGTCTAGTTTTTTTAGTTTATTCATTGCTCTGAATTGCTTCATTCTGGAAAGCACTGCACTGTCTATTGGGTTGTCAGAAGCATTTCCACCTTCTTTAAGCTATGGTGCTCTAAATATTCAAACAATACAAGGAATCAATTAGTAGAGAAATTACAATTCATGAACCAAAAAATTCTTAAGGATGTTGCAATCAAGCTATCAGTCAGGAGTAATAGTAACGAGAAACAGGTATGAGTCACTGCATCAAGACACAGACACACTGTTACTGGCTTCCCTTGTGTTTACTAATATTTCTTTTTCTATCAAATACAGAATGTCCTGTAACTAAACAACTGACATGTATAGAGGATGCATAATAGAAGAAACAATATATTTTTGAAAATATTGTCTCTAAAAAGTCCCTAGTCTCAGTAACTAACATGTTCAAATGCAACATTGGTTGTTATTGTCACACCTACATGGGCATAGAATAATCTATACAGATGGAAAGAACTTGGCACGTATAAGTTATTAAGCCCTAAATTCAGTTCCTATATGCAACACTATTAGTAATAACTATAACAACTAGCCTTGTTACGTGTTACATAGAAGTGAAGGGAAAATTAGATAAATAAGGGGAAAGAGTGCAAATATTCATTCATAGAATTAACTAGCTTGTAAGAAAGGGGGAATCCTTAGAGGAGAATCCATGTTTCTGTTCGTTTTCATTCAATAAATAAAATCATTGTTTGGGTTGCTAACAGAACAGGAATATATCTAAGCCCCTATAGTGATCTATCTTCTCAACCTCACCCAAGTACACACATAAAAGGATCAAATAGGAAAGAAAGTCAAACTATCAAACACCATACAGACAAAAACACAATAAAAGTCGCCCACCTAGAACCTGAGCAACATTAATGCGTTTCTTTGGATCCTTTATAAGCATTTTGCGAACAAGGTCCTTAGCACTGTTTGATATGCTTGGCCATGGACTACTTTCAAAATCAATATGACCTTGCAATATGGCATCAAATATTCCCTTTTCCGTCTCTACAACACATATTTTATAAGAAATTAGTCAACTGTAAAACAGGGGGAAGCCAGCCTCTAATACAAGGAAATTATCCTATTATCAACATACCAAAGTGAGAGTTAACCTGCCCAAAATGGAGGTACACCACTAAGATATACAATATAACTCATGCACTCCATATATTTGCTTCCTTCCCATAGCTACGACGTAGATCTTCTGGAGCAACATAATAAGCACTGCCAACTATATCTCGATACACTTTTCCTGTGAAGTAAAAAAATTTAGTATATTTTATACAAGTCAGATGATGTGTAAAATAAGTAAGCGAGGTTTATCAACCTTCAATTTCATAAACTTAATTCACTTTAAATTAACAGTAGATAACGAACCAACACTTTACAATTTCCATCTCCATACTTGCAGAAAAATTAATTCATAAATCAGGGCAAAAATTGAGTGGCAAAGATGTCCGTCTAGTGAAATGTGATAAACTGCATGCATACATATGGAGAATAAGGAAAAGGACATAAAGCTTTAAAAAATTAGTTGGCAGAAGTTTATTCAAATCAACATCTTGAGAGAAAAAAAATTCCATGAAACAAATTAAAAGCTTCTCAAACCTTGCAAGTCTTGACAATCAGGCCACTGATGTCAAGCATTGGCAATGCACTATTAGAACTTAATAGAAAAATCATTTTCAATCTTACATGACTTTTGCATCCAATTCCCCACAAAAAAGAAAAAGTTTTGGATGGAAATTGTACAAAAATTTCCTCAAAAACATTGGAAGTTTATTCACAAGTATGCTACAGTTCACATACTTATCTTTCAGGAATCCACACAACAATTAAAAATTGATAGCAAAAGGCCATCATGGATAACAAAATTTACCTTCTTCAATGAAGATTGACAAAATATGTGGCCTTGAGAAGTCCCTTGTCATCCTTACTGGATAGCAAGAAATTCTCTGGCTTGAGATCCCTATGAAAAACACCCATAAAATGGCAGGTGTTAACAACCTTAACAACCTGCCTACATATTGAAGCCGCAGCCCTTTCACTGTAGTGGCCCTTGTGAGTGCTAATAGTTAAACCATAAATCACTTTTATATTTCATAACAAATACTTGTTTTTCTCTCTGTCTGTCTGATTACATGCATGCATGAAATAAAGAGTGTCAGCTAATTGTTTTATCTGAATAAAAAAATAGTGGCATCTTTAAGTGTTAAATTAATGCTGAACAGTAAGCACAGTTGGATGTGAGTCTGCTGCAGCTTGTAAAGTTGTAGTCCATGTTTGGAGGAGAACTCATACTATAAAAAAAATGTCCAAATTTTTTTTTACTGCTAATAAATTGCTTATTCATGATCAGTCACGCACACCCCGCTACTATATATACCCCACCGCTACCTATTCTTCTCAATTCGCTCTTGCTTTGTTTACAAAAGTCCTCCATTCTCACAGGTTCGTCTATCCTTCAACATGAAATCTTTCTAGCTCATGTTTAATTCCTTCTTGCTCTAAAAAATTGTATTAGTGAAAGCTTGAGTTCCAAGTTTAATGTCTCCATACACAAGAAAGACATTTCAATCTTTTTTTTTTTCCTACTTTTCATATATACCAATTATATACATGCATGATGTGAACCAAATAACTTTTTCTTTAACCCATACGGTTGGTGCAGTGGTGCAAGGCTCCACTGCGTTCTCATCCCTCCGTGTGCAAAATTTTCTTCAGCCTACACGGTAGTCACGTACCGTAAACAAAATGTCTCTAACCCAGTAAGTTAGAAAACACTCGTGATCTTTCACTTGGGATAATGACAGAAAAAGAAATGCTTATTAGGAGGCTTTAGATTTGTTATAGTGAGATATGTTGATATTGGCATGCATGAACATGTTTTGTAGATTTTGTTGCAGCTACGTGGTGGTGATTAGTGTGTATATATACATATATGGTTAAAGTGGGTATTTATCAGATCCCTACGAGCAATTTGAACCCATTTGCGGAGGCAAAAGAAACAGATGCCCCTGGGGCGAAAGAATATGTTCGTATCCGCATCCAACTGAGGAATGGGAAGAAGAGTCTCACCACAGTGCAAGGGCTGAAGAAAGAGTTCAGCTACGAAAAGATCCTCAAAGACCTCAAGAAAGAGTTGTGCTGCAATGGCAATGTTGTGCATGACAAGGAGCTTGGCAAGATTATCCAACTCCAAGACGATCAACGAAAGAACGTCTCTGACTTCCTCATTCGTGCTCGCCTTGTTAGGAAGGACTAGATCAAGATTCATGGTTTCTGACCCTTGTGTTAATTAACCTATGCCACCGTTTATGAAATAAGTAACGAGTTTCGAACATTTGGTCATTTTCTTTCTGTATCATTGAAAATCATGTTAAATATATTACTACTTCATGTTGTGCTTTCAAGGAACATGTTTTTAGCTATTTTTAATTTAACAATTATAAATTTATAACTTGTTAACAAGTAATAGTATGTTATTAACAGACCCAAACCAACATACACATATGTAACCATTCATATATAATCTAAACTACTACCTGTTGCACAAAATCGATTCTTGCATGTGTGAGACATTTATCTTGCCTCGTAAGCATTAGTTCTTTGATGCAAGGTTGACATTTTTTAGAAAAGAAAAAAAAAGACTTTAGTACAATGTTTTGCTTGATATTCTCAGCCTTAATAGATAATTTAAATTTTTTACGTTGAACCTTTACCCACCATTTAAGTTGCTTCTGTAACTTGTAAGTACTTTGTTTTACCAGCAATAGATCAGGCCTTTACACACATAAATTGCCGGTATAAAGGCTTTACCGACCCCAGCAACACTACCTTAAATCCAATTGCTGCTTTACGGGCCATTTGTATTGCCACCAAAAATGCATCATAAATAAGCAAAATGCAGATGGTTGGGTTTGTATTCGGTAACACGTAACGAAATAAGCAAACATTTTTCACAATTTCAAGGCTTGTCAGGATCTAGCAGTGTTGGTGAGAAGTTGTGGCATGTCATATGGTTCCCAATGTTAAGATCAATTTGGACTGCCAGAACCAACTAATATTTTTGAGACAACAACAGATTAAGATTGATGATATTGTGAAGGGCGAGGAATTCCTGGCTTGGAAATAGTGTAAGGAATTGGAGGAAAGGGTTTTTATATTCCTTATCATCCTGGTTACAAAATCCTAAGGAATGTTGTGGGTGGATTGGTTGATCTGTTTGCATGAATAATTTGTTGGAATGGTGAGAGGTTGTTTATCAGCAATTTTGGGGAGGATTGGTATGAGATAGCAGAATCCTTGTGTGCTGCATTTCGAGGTATGACAGATTCATTTTATCTGTGATTCATTGTTAGAGATGGTTCTGCATAATCAATATGGTCTTGATATCACGAGAGAATATGACATTCATTTGGTTACGTATAGCAGAGGATAGAAGTTTGATGTTATGCAGAATTTTCATTGTGTTTGATGTATAGTCTGTATGCTTCTATGTATTGTCATTGTCCACAACTTGTGACAAATCCATATTATTTATCAATAATTTTTTTTTACCTCTTCAAAAAATAAATTCATGGATTATCTAAACTATTGTCTTGGATGCAAATTCAATTCATGCAAGTTTTTTTATTTTTTAATTTTATATAAATTGAGGTTGAGATTAGGGATTAGGAAAGGAATCCAACTAGGTTGGTGCCCCCCAAACCACCAACCAAAATCATCCCCAAACGACATTTCAAAAGAAGATGAAGGAGGAATAAACAAAACAAATGGGAGGACTAGGCCAATGCCCATTGAGGAAATTAACAAAATACATAAGTTGTACGAGTGTTTCTATTCCTAACAAAGTAATGGGGGAAAGTCCTACCACTGAAATCGTTAGAATAAAACTAGTTTAATAACTAACCGAGTCACTGAGTAATAGAAATAGGAAAGAAAATGTAACCACCAAAAGTAACTAAATCTAACTGACTTGGATATGTGTAATTAATATGACCTTGAAGATTGAAATTTGAAATAATGATCCCTTGACTAGTACGAAACAAAGCTGTGAAGAGAGTCTGAAGGACCAAAGGTGTAACGTATCACCAAGTTTGAGATGATTGTCACCCACAATCTGGTTCCATTCCTTGGTCAAGTTGTAGACATAGCTTTTCGTCATTTCCCACTTCTTGAAGCACATGTTGTACTCTCTCAGAGACGGATCCAACACCATCACCGGCATGCCAGAAAGCCTTTCGTGTTTACCTAGGTGCTCGTTTATGGAAGACTCCTCAGTTGGTGTCAAAAATCTATTGGCAATCTTGGCGGGTGGGATCGACAAGCGAGCGTGTTGTGGGTTCAAGTCTGTTTTGAAAAGTTTCTTCTGCATCAAAAACTTCACCTCGCATCCATTCAATTCTTGGATCTTTTCTTAAAATTCCCTTGGCAATCCATCATGTTCATCTATCCCTTTTTGGAGGCAATCCTCTTCATATGCAGTAAACAAGGCCACTGCATCTAGTAGATATTCAAACTTTGATTTACCATGTTGTCAAGAACTAGTCCCTTCCTTGCTTTCGACTCTCTTCAACCGGTTATAATTATTTTTGGTTTTTCTCTTGAGACTGATCTTCTCAACCATTTCAATGGACAAGCCTTCATCAGTGGAAAGAAAAGAAAAACATTCAAGATGTCGCAGATGCTTTTCTCTTTTTCCACCTCCACTACCCATTCCCTTAATCAAGTTGCACTCTTGCATATTAATTAGACAAGGGTTTTTTCTTTTCGTTATGGTCTCATATTATCCTCCTTCACCTCTCTAATATATACACGGATATGTATAAAGATAATAACACCGTTTTTCACTAAATTTCAATCTTCCCGCCACAAGAATACCTAGATATAAGCTTTGTGTAACAAAAAATATTGTGTTGAAAACGTAATAAAGATACTTGATAAGATAATTATTATAGTAAGATTTGTTCTAATATAATATTGTGTAGATACTTTAATAAATATATTTATAAGATAACTAAATTTTAATCAAATGTAGTATTGTATAAATTTAATTGTATACGCTTCATTAGATCAAGTTGATAAGATAACTAAATTTCAAACAAATGTAATATTGTACAAATTTTTAATTAATACGCTTCATTAGATCAAGTTGATAAGATAACTAAATTTTAATAATAAATATTGATAAAATAACTAAATTTTAATGAAATGTAGTATTCTATAAATTTAATTGATACGTTTCATTAGATCAAGTTGATAAGATAACTAAATTTCAAACAAATGTAATATTATATAAATTTTTAATTGATACGCTTTATTAGATCAAGTTGATAAGATAACTAAAATTTAATAATAAATATATTGATAAGATTACTAAATTTTAATCAAATGTAGTATTTTATAAATTTAATTGATACAACTTCATTAAATCAAGTTGATAAGATAATTAAATTTGAAACAAATGTAATATTGTATAAATTTTTAATTGATACACTTCATTAAATCAAGTTGATAAGATAACTAAATTTTAATCTAATGGTATAAATTTAATTGATACGCTTCATCAAATCAAGTTTTAAAACTTAAATTCATCTCTCTTCAAATTTTCAATTAGTCGATGATCCTCTGCGTGCAACGGATTAGAGTGGCGGTGGATTGGTAACCTCGTGGAGTCTGTTTCATGAGAAATGCATGGAATCCATTGTTCATCAATTTCTTTCTTTATTCCTTTCAAATTGTGCTTCAGCACTGAAATTTGAGGAGTTTCCTTGTAGGAATTTATTTTCAATTGTGAGGGTTAGTTTGTAGCCTTCACTTTTTGTGACAAACTGGGACTCCAATTTCAAATCTTCAACAGGTAACTGGGATATGTTTGAGTAGTGGTTCTTCCACATAAACATTTATTGGTTTAACAATTCTACTGGTTGACCCACCAAATGTTATCACTGGAGTTATAGACCAGACCAACTCCATATCCATACCCATGATCTATATTCATATTTGCCAATCGGATTCAATAAACAATTATAAATGCTAATATAGACTAAAGATTATTGATATGCTCCTAGCATATAATACTTTCCAAGCTAATAGAAGCAAGGAATTAATCATAAATCATCGATAATTGTCCATAAATGCTATAAATTGTGATTATTTCTTTGCTACCATGTTCTCAGCTAATTTGGGCAATTTTATAGTAGGAATACAACAATTCAAGCCTGTTTGAGCAAAGTTATTTGGCGCTACCAACGCCATATACCACGCCATTCGCGCCAGCTGGAGAAATTGGAGCTTCTTGACTGAGATCCCACGCTACCAGCATGAAAACCACGCCACCAGCACCATCAAAGGGAAAACTTGCCAATTGCTTCTGTTTGACCATGCCATCAGCGTGAGATTCACGACATTAGCGTGGGAGCTTAACTTCTGCAACATCTGAAAGCTGTTAAGGGCAGTTTGGGAGTTTCACTTCCCCAAAATATAAACACCAAAAGCCCATAGCTTTGGGGAACTTTTGGCATGAAATATCACTTAGAAAAGGCTAGAGAAAAGCTTGGAGGGCTTAGCTAGGGTTGGGAGTTGAAGGCTCAACTGGAGATTCTTCTCTTCTCCTTCTTCTTCCTACTTGTACTCAACTGGGCATGCTTCTTTTTGTACATCATTGCCAACCATGATTAGGTTTGGCTAGTTTTTATTTGTAGTTAGGGCTAACACTTGATGTAACTTTCTTTGGATTGGATTGGATGTTATTATTCTTTTATATCAAGTTATTTCACTTTACTTTGCTTGAATGAGTATTTATATCTTGTTGGAATTGATCACTCTAGTAGGATATTGAGAGCTAGGGTTCACAATAGGAATATTGGAGTTCTATGCTTAGACTTGGGTAAAGTGACAAACTTTACATTATCTAGGAATAGAAATGTATGTTTGCAAATCATTTAATGCATCAACTTAATGCTTGACCTCATAAAAACTACTAAGGAATTAGAGATTTTAATTGGGTTGAAGGGTTTATGTCACTAAGGGATTAGACTTAACTACCAATTTTATGAAGATGCATAACTTGAGTAACTTGTGGTAAATGAATATAGTAAACAATTCATGTAAGAAGGTGGGAAGTATTGAGTGTGGGTTGCCCTAACTCCTATCGCTCTGATATCATTACAATACTAAGTTACTTGTTCTTAAGCATTTAATGTTCATAGTTTTAATTTTTAAATTCAATCGTTTACACATACACAGCACAAAACTTCTTTTAAAACATTTGCCATCCAACTTATAGATATTAGTTATAATACAATTGGTGCATCAATTCTCGTGGGAACGATATCTCACTTATCACTTTATTACTTGAAACGAACGGTATACTTGTCGAGTTCGCAACAATTATATTTGTCAAACAATCCCTTTCAATAGGCTAGTTAATCATGGTGGTATATGGCATCTATTATTAATCTCTTTTTATTTTACACACCAAAATATTGATTTTGATTCCAGGATTGATTTTGGATAAATTTTCTCATATTTGATTTCACATTAGAGAAGAGTTTAAAATTGATTATGGATCAAAAATTGATTCCGAATAAATCACATTATTTCAAAATTATTTTTAACCACAATCAATTCCATTTAAAATTAATTTTGTCAATGTTTATCCAAATATGCATGAGATGTGAGTACATGGGAATTCCAAAATTTGTCTTCACATTAAAAAATTTAAATTCCGAAAAGACTTCCAAAATGTAATTTTATATTCTGAATTAGGTGCATGAAGCAATATGGGAGGTGCAGAAAGTAATTCCTATACTATCTACCTTTTCTAGAAAGTGGACCTCACTGGTTTGATGATCCAACCCAGTACGTGCAACCCAATTTAGCGTTACAAAATTCTGCTTCCCTATCACTTTAATGACTGATAGTTACATTTTCAGCAAGCTACCCAAATTTGTGATGGATGTTTTGAGTGTATTTTGGAACTTTCAAAGGAATTCAGTCTCACATTGGCACATTTGATCTGTTTTTACATGCAGGGTTATGACTTATGAGAGCACTTCTTTCTTGTTTCTATTTCTGCATTTTGTATTTCTTTCTTGGTATCTTCTAGGAGGATATTTTCACATATTGATTGTCTGAACTCTGAGCTGTTTCTGTTTGAATTGACATACAACTTGTCAATTGTACTGATTCACAAAGGAACTGCTGCTAATAGTGGTCACTACATTCCCCATATCAAGGATGAAAAAACACTGGGCAATGGTAGGAATTTGATGACAAGCATGTTACAAACTTGGGTTTGTCAATCCAAACTACTTTAAAATTATATTTAATTTAAACTTAAATTCAACACATTAAATGGTAAAATAAATTACTATTGATAAAATTTGGATCATAATTTTTCTCTTCTAAACTAATTTTAATTCATCCAATCTGCAGTCACCTTTACATAACCTGGCATGACTCCACGGGGTTGTCATCAGACATGGCACTAACTACTAACCGTAGTCCGTGGTGGGATTCATATCAGAAGGGCCAGAAATCATATCCAGCAAAAAAATATATGTTCCCTTTTCGCACCCAATAAATATTTCGTCATTGAAAGTGCAACTCTTAACAAAGAATACCGGATGAGGATTTCAATTTAACAAACTGTAGAATCTAACTTGGAAAATCACCTTCCCTAGGCAAGTCCATTTATTATTAGATTACCTAATAAATTACATGAGGACTCAATAATAAAATTCAAAGTGAAATGGAAACCAAAAAGAGAAATAAGAGTTGACAACAAGTCACGCAGAGCATGTAACTCAAAACAAATCTAAACTACAAGCTTTACATGCCTAAGATGAATATTAACTTTTGGAAGCCTTTCTCTGAAGCAAGCACCCCATCTTGGCTGCAGGACACTCAATCTAGAGACATTAGAATAGCTTGCGTTGTTGTTGGGTTCGACTCCTCATCATTGTACAAAATTCATCATAGTTGATTCTACCATCCTGAGAAACCGCAAAATTGAGAGTCAAGTAGTCAACTATGGATGGTAGTCAACTATGGATGGAACTAGAATACAAAATTGTAGCAAGCCAAAAGAAAAATAGGCTTACATTATCTGTGTCAACTTCATATATAATTTCCCTGATTGTGGCCTCGTTGCCCATACCATACTCCTTCGTGGCTGTTTCCAGTTCATCTTTTGTGATATACCTGTGATGGAATCAAACAAAAACCAGGGTACACGTGTCATTACTCTTGAAAATATAAATAGAGCTATTCATTAATTAGTGATTCTATAATGTATGTGGTTTTTGGTGTAGGAAGAAATAGGATTTATGGTATATGGTCCTTGTTTATTAATGTTAAAAACTGAAAACATAACCCGATGGTCAAAAGATTAATATGGAAGGCATGGACTTCAAAATTGAGGTTGAGAATGCATAGTAGGAAAAAGTTACTTCCATAAGGTGACAGTTGAAGAAGAAATGTTAATCATGGACCTTACCGAAGTATATTTTACAAAAATTAATAGATTAATGTTGTTATATATAACACTAAATTTTTTAATGTATATTTAATATAAATATAAATTTACATAATAAATTTTGTAATAATTAATTTTGATCTAATAATTAAAGTATTTTTTATATTTAAAAATCATAAATTTAAATAAAAATCACAAATTCAATAAAAATTTATAAGTTTAATAAAAACTTATATTTGTATTTACAAGTATAATATTTTTTATTAAACTCGTAAATTTTTATTTAAAACTATTTGAGGATCATTACTTGCTATTTGAGGATATTTTTTTCAATCAATGGATGTCACTTATATTATGACTTATGAGTAGTCTCATAAATGCATTTACTTTCGTAAAAAAAATGAGTAAATGTTTCATTTATAAACTTAGAATAAATTACGGGCATAAAAATAATAATTAATTAATAAACCTACAATCAATTAATGGTATAAAAAATTTAATAATTAATATATTAAAAAGTGGTCTATATATTTCCTATAATTAGAGGAAAAATATTTTCATATATATAAAGGAAAAAAATAATACTAGTAGTACAAGAGGATTTATATATACGATGATATAGCACTGATCATATTATAATAAATGGTTGCTGTCGTGACTGGGCGGTAGACAGACATACGAATCATGTCATTATTGTTGTTGAGGTATATGGCGTTAACATTTTGCTAAAGGATTACTATATGCAATTATGCATCAATATTCAAGCAAACAAGCGCGCATTTTATTGCACAATTTAAAGCACGAGTGTGAATCACGATAACTGAAGTACTATGAATGATAACTGCTTAATCAACATGGCCACATGGGGGACCTATAACCTTAGGATGCATAAGGGCCAAAGAGTCTACACTCGATGACTTAAATGTATTAATAGAAAGAAAGCACCATCTTGGTAACCACTAACAACTAATCGGCTATGGATAAGAGAATTATTACCCTTTAGTTTTCTTCGGTGGCGGAGCTGGTATTATAATCAGCAATGGCCATGCCATTAGCTAATTTTTAAATTTGTTTAATAATTATATATATTTATATAATTAATTAAGATTAAAAATAAAATTTGACATCATCTAAAAATAAAATTTAGTATTATTTAAAATTTGGTACTATCTAAAAATAAAATTTGACACTCCTTAAAAATTTTAATGTTATGTAAATTATGTAATTATAATAAATATTTTGATAATTTGATATGTCAATTTTTTTGACATGGACTAAAATTATTGGCCGGCTCCGTCACTGATTTTCTTGTACTTGTGAGTTGTGACATGATCTCAGAAATGTAAGCCACATATATAGTACATATAAGTACTATCAGGCTAGCTGCATATATATTTGATCAGCATCTCATATGTTTCCGATTATGCTGATTAGGTTACGACTTCACGAAATGATTAGCCACATGCAATTTCCTAATTGGCACCCAACCCAGGCATAAGTTGACCACGGACATTCTGCTCATGTCCACATCATTCATGTGCAGTATAATTAATCACCACGTAGAATTACCATCTTTCACGCCAAGTGAATACTATTTAAGGACTTGTGCATTGTTTGATATAGGTGAAAGATGATTAAAAGTCAGAAAGTGGATGCATAAAACATGTTTGATTGAGATGATTTTAAGCTGAAAGTTTAAAAACTCACATCGACTCCATTAATTGAGCGCACTTTCACCTAAAAAATTGAGGTGAAACTGGTAAAATTGTACAGTGAAACTGAGAATTTTTCATTTCAGAACAACTCCTGTCCCTTATGGCAAGCTTATACCTGTGAGTGCCTTAATTTTTTATTTTTCTATTTTCAAACGGCTAGCCATACCCGTGAGTGTCATGTTAAAAGAAAAGTTACCATAAGCATATAATCGATTATATGTCTGTTCATATAAATTGTTTTTTTTTTTTTTGCAGAATTGATAAAAAGGCATAAATTCTTTTTAGTTTGGGTAAAATGGAAATTGGATAAATGTTTAATCTCTTATTTTATTTTTTTACCTACCAAACAATTTTAATTCAAATATTCTCTATTTTCATCATCTTTCATGCATCTAAATCAAAATATCTTACTTTATTCTCTTTCATCTCTCTTCATTCTTACACTTTCATTCATTTTTATTTCAGTCTATCAAACACAATATTAAGGTTTGCACTCCCCTCAATTAGGGATTGACTTGAGTGTCAAAATATTTGTAGGTGACAACTATTTTTCTACTCGATTGTCATTGTATGTTGCCAATCAAAAATCCTTATCGCAACGCCAAAGCTCACCTCACTAATCCCAAACTGAATAAATACAATGTTAATAAGTGTTTTAAAAAGATTAATAAAAATTTAAAATTAAAAGCAATACAAAAAAATGTCACTAATACAACGTTATAATTAATAATAATTTTTAATATTTTTCTACTGTGATTTTAATATTTATACATTTATTACGGTTAAGATATTTATTAATGAAAAATTATATTAAAATAAGGCGAGACACATAAATTAATGTCGTATCACTGCTAGGTCCACTAGAACAATTATAATTTATAAGATTGCATATAGTTATATATATATATATATATATATATATATATATATATATATTTACATGATATATATATTTGGTCTTATTTTTCTTAGTTTATTTTTCTTCAAGCAAAAGATCTTGTAATGAAATTCGTGAAAGTTTGGGTTTTTGAGATTTTTATTTTAAAAAACTTCTCTTTTATAATTTCTTTAAATTGTGTTTGATTATTATTTTTTAAATAAACAAAAAAAAGGTTGAATCAAATGTTATATATCAACTCAGGCTTTTAGTCATATTCAATAACTTCTTTTGTAACTCTGCTAGCTACTTCATCTTCCCGTGTACTAATCCAAACTAAGAATTTAATTTCGGAATATTCAAATTCTAATGTCTAAGCCTTCATATATATATGACATATATTTAACTATTAGTTGTATTCAACAGAGTACATTATATCTCCCTAACTACTCAGAGATTGCTCGACCAGTAAAAGATATAAAGCTTCGCAAGTCTGTCTCTTTTTTTTTTTTTAATTACATTCAACGTATGAAAGTATATTTCTTTTTTATTTCTAGTCGCCTGAAAACATTGTTGACCACCATTTTTTTCTTCAATGTTTAGCATTAATTGAGCAGTTTGATGGTAGTTCAAGCACTTGAGTGATACTATTCGCACACATAACTTGTATGATATTTCAAGCACTTGAGTGATAGTACTATTCGCACACATAATTTTTATGCATTAAAATACTAGAGAGGATAAGATTTAAAAGGAAGAGCTTAAGCCAATGGTGTCAATCCACAGTTCTCCATCCCAAGTTATATACGAGAGTTTTATTCTTTGCCCTGTGGCGAAGTCTATCTTTTCCCTAGCCACCAAAGTCTCCCATCTACGTTTCTAGAATTTGACCAATGTGCGTCTTTCCCTATCTTTCCTTTCAAAATCAAATACAAATTCATAACTCGACCAAGAAAATCGGCAGGGAAACCTAAAATATATGAGATAGGTCAAATGAAGAGAGAGAGAAAATAATTGCACATGTTCACACAATGAAATCATTTTCTTCTAGAAAGGAATCTAAATATCAAATACATTTCATATTGTTATCCACTATTGACTATTAAGATCGAAATGTATAACTCTTCTCTGTGCGTGTATTGTGTAATGTAAGGAAGACGTACTCTAAATCAACCTTATATATATAATTATATATATATATGCTGAATTAAATTCATTCTTAACATTGATGGTAGTTCGATCTAGCCATCTAGGGAAGAGCTAGTTTTGGTGCTCATGTTAGAAATAGAAATGGAAAACGGTGTGGTTTAACTGGGTTAGATGCATTGGTGCTGCTTTTCAATTTGCATGGCTTAAAATTAGCATGCATCATGCATGGAGCATGGGAATTGGTATATTAATTACTTTGCTGTCCTCATTCTATATATGGAAGCTCTTAATCTTTGTGTGTTTTCTTAAAATGCTGCCATCCTGTTAGAGATAAAGGACTAGCTAACTAATTATTATATGGGTTGTCTGTTTGGCACACATGCATCCTCAAAGAAAGAAATAATTGTGCTCATTTTTTTTAGGCCGAATTAGGAGTATCATGATTCATGGTTTTTCTGGATCAACATGTTTCGGCCCCTCCTCAATGATTGGGCATGTTATTTTAATGATTGCTTTCAAAAATATATTTATCCTTTTTTTTATTTCAAAAATTTTTGTTCCGCTGGTTATCCATAATACATTTTTCTTTGTCATCAAAATAAAATTTATTGAAATAGAGGATGTAGGGTAAACGTGTACCCACCGTTACACTTGCTGACTTATTACATCAACCAAAACAACTAATATTCATTATTATAAAATTATTTAAATATCCCAATCCGAACAATCCCTCCTTAATAATGAAGATGTATAGAAACTATAAGCAATACACACAAGACCAATGTATACAATTATATAGCAGAATACATGAATACATAATTCGCAAATAATTTAAATAAAATCCATAATATATATATATATATATAAGATGAATATTTAAATAAGCACACGCAGATCATAATTTGCAAATAGTTTAAATATATATTTTTACTATTTATCTGTTTATTAACAAAACAGAAACAAATATGTCAAGCAGTGACACAACCACCAAATTTTTTTACTCCATATCAAATTTTAAGTAGTGTTAAATTTTATTTTTAAATATACTAAATTTTATTTTTAAATTTATAATTTTACTGATAATACCAAATTTATTTTTAATCCAATAATTTTATGTAAAAAAATTTTAAAAAATATTTTTAAGTGATATCATGACTTTTGCTGATTTGGTCATGACTCCGTCATTTATATCAAATAGTTGTGTTCCTGAATATTAATTATTATAAAATTATTTAAATTACAAATTGTCACGTGGGTCAAGAGAATCCATTCCAGGGTGTTAGGTGAATCATGCAAAAGATTTTCCTATTCTTATAAATTAATATGAAAAAGAATTATTGAGTAATTTTTACTTATTATTAGAGTTTTTCTAAATAAACTTTTTTTTAAAGAAATACTAGAATAACTAAAACTTATGATTAAAGTATTATTTAACTGTCTTTATGTTTTGTTTTATTTTATAATAAATGTTTATGAATATTCACAAATACGCATGAATACTGATAAAACAGATACCTACAGTCCTACACAAGTAGTCAAGTATAGAGGTTAGGGACAGCAAGGGGTGGGGTGAAACACGAATAGTAACTATGTATTATCTGTCTCCCTAAGATTAAAAAAAAAAGTTAAATTAATTTTTTACTTCTTTAATTTATTTTTTTAGATTTAGTTCGATTCTTTAATTTATTCTTTAGCACTAATTACTACGCATTTTTTACTTTATCATATGTCATTCTTACATTTTTAGAGACATTGCTTAATTATCTTTATCATCTATTTTCTTAAAATTCAATAATTTATGCAAGAAAATTTTCCTTGAAATAAGATCATGCATGCATTTGATCTTATGGTTGATTTTGAACAAATTAAAAAGAATAAAATAAATAACCGTTGAAAAAACATAATAAACACTCTATTATTTTTTTATTTAATATTTTTATGTATATGGAATAAAAATAAAAATATATAATTTGTTTGTGTATGCCTTTTGTAATTG
>PYAF01004398.1:179036-206463 GCA_007407185.1 Glycine tomentella | reverse complement strand
TGTAAAATTTTATGTATTTGATCTCTACTAAAATTTGAATGAACATAAGTCTATTATATTTTATTTTTTACCTTCTGATTTATTAGAAGAAATTGACTCTTATTAGAAGAAATTGACTCTAATTAATCTGTATATCGACCATATAACTATAAAGTCTAACTAAAAGTTATTTTCGTCAAAAATCAATCTCTAATAATACATGAATGATTTAACCTTAATTTTAATATATTAATAAAAAATATCCAATCACTTGTTTACATAAGCCTATCATATAAAACTGAATAAGAAAGAATTCATTTTTTATATATATAATGTTGAAAGACAATGATAAATTATATTGTAATTTATATAGATACCTGTTTTAATAAAATTTAATGAAAATACATGTGCAATTTTTAGTAAAGACTACGCATATCATTACAAAAAAGTTAAACAAAAATGTTACACAACTTAAATGATTAAAATAAAATGATTTCATACTATTTGTTCTTCATGCTCAATAGTATTTCTTTCTTTCTTTTTATTTATAAGATTCTAAATTTAAAAAAGAATTTTTTTTATAAAACTCAATTTATAATATTATTTACATTAATTATTTTTAAACTAAAAATATGTTTCATTAAAAGAAGAAAGAAAATATATTAATAAACTATTAGAAGAGAAAGAAGTATTGATGACAATAATAGTTTAAAAAAATATAAATTTATTATTATTAATTAAATTAATATTTTTTTAATCTTAATGAATTAAGTATATATAAAAATGAAGAAAGTAAAATACATGTTAATTTTAATAAAAATACAATATATGTTTTCATTTAATAGTTAGAAAAATGACGTAATAGATTAAGTCAGAATTATTTAAAAAAGAAAAGAGGCGTGAGAGAAAGGTGGAATTAAATAATTGACCAAATAGAAACATAAAAGTGAAATGAAAAAATTAACATAAGAAGAGTAAGACAATTAGATACGCAGCCATCGATGATCCAACGAAAAACATTGGGATTAAGTTTGGAAGTTAGTTTGTGTGGCATCTCATAATTTAATAATAGACTTGCATTGATCCCGGTGGTACACCGTCTCTGACCAGCATCTGACGTAACTCAAACCAAGACTGTAAGACTTAAGTGCGGACCCCACTCTTTATGAACCTTCCCTTCCTTTTCTCCCCCACAGACACGGAGACACCTTTAACTCATTTATAAGCAACCTCGCCTCCTTCACTAACATTATTGATTTCATCTCTCTCTCTAGAGTGACCCAAAATGAATAACTCAAATCGCTCTTACCCAAATGGAGGAATCTCTCTCCTCCTCTTTTTCTTTCTCTTTCTCTTCCTCTTTCCTTTTGCGGCGGCACAACCTGGCACCGACCAAAACCAATCCTATTACAACAAATTCAGCCCTTCCATGGTCATCATAATCATCATCCTCATCGCCGCGCTCTTTCTAATGGGCTTCTTCTCCATCTACATCCGCAACTGCTCCGACTCCCCATCCGCCAGCATCCGCAACCTCACCGGCGCCACCGGTCGATCACGGCGCGGCACGCGCGGCCTCGATCAGGCGGTGATCGACACGTTCCCGACACTGGAGTACTCGGCGGTGAAGATCCACAAGCTGGGAAAGGGAACGCTGGAGTGCGCGGTGTGCTTGAACGAGTTCGAGGACACCGAAACGCTGCGTTTAATCCCCAAGTGCGACCACGTGTTCCACCCCGAGTGCATCGACGAGTGGCTAGCTTCCCACACCACTTGCCCCGTTTGCCGCTCCAACCTCGTCCCTCAGCCCGGCGAGTCCGTCCACGGAATCCCGATCCTCAACGCTCCTGAGGACATCGAGGCCCAACACGAAGCCCAAAACGAGGCCCAACACGACGTCGTCGAGCCCGAACAGCAACAGCAAGACCCCAAGGCTCCGGTTCCCACTGAACCTCAAGTGCTGTCAGTAAACCAGACGCTCAACCGGAACCGCACGAGAGGCTCCCGGTCTGGCCGGCCGCGGAGATTCCCGCGGTCTCACTCGACCGGTCATTCTTTAGTCCAGCCGGGCGAAGACACTGAACGCTTCACTTTACGGCTTCCCGAGGAAGTTAGAAAGCAGATACTGCAGAACCCACAACTGCATCGAGCGAGAAGCCTTGTTATCTTACCGAGAGAAGGTAGTTCGCGGCGGGGGTATCGAACCGGTGAAGGAAGTAGCAGAGGGAGGTCGTCGAGGCGGTTGGACCGGGGGTTTAAGTCTGACCGGTGGGTTTTCACCATGGCGCCGCCTTTTTTGGTGAGAGCGTCGTCGATTAGGTCGCCCAGGGTGGCCAATAACGGTGGCGAAGGAACTTCCGCTGCTGCGTCTTTGCCTCCGCCTCCGCCGCCTGCTGTGGAGTCTGTTTGAATTTTGATTCCCCCTTCTGCAAGATTTCAATATTTTATGATATTTACCAATTATTTTTTGCTGCCACGATTTTTTTTTACGCTAGAATTTGTAAGATGTGTATAATATTTGGCACACTTGTTTTGCCTTTGAAGATAAATAACTGAAATCCTGAATCACGATAGATTCATAAGTCATAATCTTGGTTATCAGTTCAGATATGAAAAAAAACGGAATGCGCAGCAGGAAATGGAGAGATATATATACAGAAGTGATTCTGGTTCCTGTTGGAAAGGGTGGAGAAGGGATGTTTTCTTGTTTTTTTGGTGGCGCAGGAGATCTTCTCACTGCAGAGAAAATGGCATGCACGATACGTCTTCACTGTTCAGACTATAGATGAACTTCTAACTTCTTTTTTTTTTTTTTTTTTTTTTTTTTTTTTTTTTTTTTGCTTTTTTTGGGTTAGGTGATTCTTGTCGTGACATGAGCTGGGTGACGAGTTCTTTTTTGGAAACAAGCAAAAAAAAAAAAAAAACAAAAACAAACTAGTTTTTATTTTTTCGTCGTAATCAAATAAAGTAATTAATCAAACCGAAAGTAATTAAGATAAGAGAAAAAATAAATCATTAAATTTGGTTTGATTAATCAAGAAAGTCATTGTATTTGTAAACAATCTAAGAAAGTAACTAATCCAACAAAAATAATTATATTATAAAAAGATAAATCAAATAATTAGACTCACTAAATTTGCCCGTATTTTTGTCCTACCTTCATAGAGGAAGTCCTATGTCGTCTGTGGAACATTTTAATTCAAATTTGAAGTGAAAAAAAAATCAAACCAGTTTAATTATTTAGTTTGATTTGAATTATTAAGTTCAACAAATTAATCCAATGTGTAATTAAACATCCCTATACATTTCTTTAAGATATATACGCTATATATATAACAAAGTTGAGCATATCAAAATTGAAAAAATTAATTTCTAATTAAAAATCTTAAAGCACCTCATAGTTGTATATTACCAAAAAAATCATAAAAATATATATTTAGAGTTTAGTGGATATATATACATGGTCTATGTAAAAGATGTTACACTCTCAACTAATTAAAAACTAATTTTATTGTATCAAAATCAACAAAATTGTTATACATTATAATTTCTTTACAACTTTAGTCTATATTTATTTTCCTTGATATTTAACTATCATTGGAGATGAGATAATCTCTTATAAGAATAGTTAGATTAAATTAAAAATAAAATCTGTTAAGTATAATATAATTTGTAGGAAAATATTAGAGAAAAGTTAAAAATGACAGAATTTAGAGAAAATGATAATTATATTCATTTATTTTAGAAGAATAATCTATTTATAGATATAAAAGGTAATAAATGAGCTAAAAAAAGAGTAAAGATAAATAATAATAGATAAAGGAAGGTAAAAAGAGATAATTGAGAAATTACAAACGATGAAAAATAAAGCAATTTTTTTATTAAAATAGTGAAATTAGAAAAAAAAATTTAAAAATTATAAATATTCAGAATTTCAGATAATTTGACTACGTCAATTAGAGTTTCGTGGCTTACGGTGTTATAGTCAGGGAGTGCATGGGCGTCGAAATTATTAGAAGGATGGTTTTTTTGACTACTTGGCCTCCCAATAGACTTGAATTTAGCCAGAAACTCATTCCTATACGTTTGCAATTAAATATCCCATTATTATTCAAATTTTTTTATTGGATAATCCTTTTTGATTTAACACTATTGGCATTTGATATCTAAAAGTCACTTTAGACCCTTGAATAATTTAAATAATAAAAAAGACATGAACCCACTCATGGAATAAAAGTCCCTCAAAACATAAATATTTATGAAAAAAATCCCTCAAATATATCCATAACAATACTTTTATTGAATTCAATCCTTATTGTTAGAGCAAAAAGACAAATCTCATACATACACTCACATAGTATAACAGAAACTATGAATTGATGATGATGAAGGTGATGATTGAGAGAGAGGAAGAAAGAGAGAATAATAGTTTCTATTAATTTTCAAACACAAGATATCAAAAGTTTACACTTAAGAATGCACAGGCTTGGCTGGTTGGTTTTAACAAACTAATTACCTAACTAACATAATTAACTACCACATGTATTATCTAACTCAAACACTCCCTCTTAATTCATATTGGTAGAAGACATTACTCCTAGCCTATCTTTTATTTCCTTGAATTTGATACACTTCAAAGGCTTTGTCAACATGTTTGCTAGCTGATCTTCAGATATGCAAAACTCAAGCTCAAACTTCTCCTTACCCACTTGATCTCTCAAAAAGTGAAACTTGGTCTCGATATGTTTACTTCTCCCATGTGCAACCAGGTGTTTTGCCAAGTCAATAGCTAACCTATTATCAATTAAAAAATCTCATTGGCTTGACCATCTTCAGATTAAGCTTTCACCATAGCCTCGAGCCGCACAGCTTCACATGATGCCATAGTTGCAGCAATGTATTTTGCTTCACAAGTTGACAATGCAACTACACCTTGCTTCCTTGAACACCAAGAAATTGGTGCTAACTCAAATTTGAAGACATAACCAACAATATTTTTCTTATCTCCACACCAATTTGAGTCAGTATAGCCATAGATCTCTCCTTCTACATTCTTCTGATTGTGAGGATAGAAAATTCCCAAATCCAGTGGACCTTTTAGCTGCTTGGAAATGAGGTATCATTGGCTTCCACATAAATTTGCTTATTAACCCAACACGGTATGCAATATCTGGTCTAGTATTGCATACATACCTTAGTGAGCCTACAATTTTCTTGTACAAAGTAGAATTAACTTCCTCTTCATCTCCTTCTAGCTGAAGGCTAATTCCTGTCTCAACATGCGTGATTGCAAGGTTTGCACTCACTTATGTTAAACCTCCTCAAAATGTGTTTAGCATACTTCTTTTGATGCATGAAGATCCCTTCACTTGACAAATTCAATGCCTAAGAAGTATAATAACTCACCTAGATCAGTCATCTCGAATTCCAGTATAATTATTTTCTTAAATTCAATCATATCTTCAATACTGCTTCCAGTTATCAAAAGGTCATCAACATAAAGACATATAATCAGAACACTGCTCCTTTGGATTCCTGATGTAGATTCCACGCTTAGTAGTGTACTTTGTGAACTTCTATTGGACCAAAAAGCTATCAATTTTCATATTCCAAGCTCTTGGAGCTTGTTTAAGGCCATACAGTGCCTTCTTCAGTTTGTAAACTTTCTCTTCTTGACCAATCATTGCATATCCAGGTGGTTGTGTAACGTACATTTCTTCCTACAGAGGACCATTAAGAAAAGCTGACTTCACATCCAGTTGATAGATTTCCCAATTTCTATAACTTGTTATTGCTACAATGAGTCTCACAGTATCAAGCCTAGCTACTGGTGCAAAGACTTCATTGTAATCTTGGCCATGTTTATGTAAAAATCCTCTTGCTACAAACCTGACCTTATATCTGGACACTTCTCCATTTAGCTTCATTTTGGTTTTATAGACCCACTTCACATCAATTGGTATCTTTCTTTTTGGCAAATAAACTAATTCCCAAGTGTCATTTTTCTCTATTGACTTCAGTTCTTCTTCCATAGCATCTTTCCAATAAGTACTATGAGAAGCTTCTTCTTGACTTACTGATTTTGATTCAACAAACAAGGCAAAATGGACTAATTCTCCCCCTACATTGACTATTGTATGAGAGTAAACTTCATAATCTATGAGCGCTTGTGGTGCCTGCCTTTCCCTTTGTGATCTTCTGAGTTGAATGTCAGTTGATTCAATAGTTTCTACTTCATTATGTGCATTGTCAAAATGCATAATCACATTCCTTTTAGTACTATCAATTGTTGTGGTAGTCTAATCCCAACTCTTTGATTCATCAATCAACACATCTCTATTGATTAGAACTTTCTTCGTCTTGAGATTGTACAGCTTGTAGGCACATGTTGGATGATAACCAATGAGAATCATTGATTTTGCCCTATCATCAAGTTTCCTTCTAAGTTGCTCAGGCACATGCTTGAAACATAGTGAGCCAAAGATTCTGAAATGACTCACACTTGGCTTGTGCCCTAACCATGCTTCTTCAGGAGTACATACTTGCAACTTCTTTGTAGATATAGCAGTGGAGACTTCTTTTCCCCAGAAATAATGTGGCATTTGCTTTCCCTTCATCATACTTCTAGCCATGTTCAGAATGCTCATGTTCTTTCTCTCGGCAACATTATTGTGTTGTAGTGTGTGTAGAGCAATAATCTCATGCGCTACTCTCTCTTTGTCACAGAACACTTGAAACTCATTTGAATTATAATCTCCACCTCCATCAGTTCTCAAAACCTTAATCACACTGCTACTTTGCTTTTCACATTGCAGTTTGAATTTTTTAAAGATGGAGAACACTTCACTTTTATTCTTAATAAGGTAAATCCAAGTCTTTCTAGTAAACTCATCAATAAATGAGACAAAATAACTATTGTCTCCTAATGATTTCACCTCAAATGGCTCATACACATAAGATATATCACTTTTAGTTTCTCATTTGATCTATTAGGTGTTTCAGACTTAAAAAAGTTTCTAAGTTGCTTTGATTCACAAAACACATAATTGTTTGGGCAGTTCAATTTCAGATAGGCCATGCACCATCCTTTTATTCTTCAATTCACTTAAACTTTTGAAATTTAAATGACCATATCTAAGGTGCCACTTCCAATTCTCATCACTTATCAATTTACCTAAGCATTTTTGTTCACCAATTTGAAGTTCAATCTTAAAAGTTCTATTTCTAGACAAAAGAGACTTTAAGATCAACTTACCAGACTGATAAAATAGCTTCATGTGATTGTCCTCCATTTGCATTGAAAAACCTTTTCAAGCAGCTGCCCCAAGCTTAGTAGATTGTTCCTCATATTAGGTACATAGAAAACATTACTGATAAGAGTCTGCTGGCCATCCTTCATTTGTATCATCACTTTGCCAATGCCTTTTGCATTCATAGAGTTGTTATTTGCAAATTTAATTATGCTCTTCACCATATTATCAATGGAAACAAACCACTTCGTGTGTCCAGTTATATGATTGGAACAACCCGTGTCCAAATACCACATGTTCACATTCTCATTTTCAGTATTGGTTGTTGCCATCAACAACACCTTATCAGAGTTAGAATCTTTATCTTGTGCCAATTGAGCTTCATCAAAGTTCCTTGGCACCTTCTTGCCTTTGCACTCTCTTGCAAAATGGCCAAACTTTTGGCAATTGTAGCATTAAAGTGACTTTCTATCGAGTTTTCTTCTGCCCTCTTTGTTGCGTACTGTATTTTTTGTTATTTTCTTCAGAATTCTTCTATTGTTTAGGTGCAAAATTCAATCCTTCACCTTGATTCTTCCTTTTCTTCCAATTTCCCTTGCCTTTCTTGGTTCTGCCTTGATCGATCATTAGAATTCCCTTTGTAAGTTTGAGCTTATAAAGCTTGTTTTGAGGATCTCAATGAATTTCTTTCATTAAGTCTGATTTCTTGTGCTTCAAGAATCCCTTGCAGCTCTTCTACTTTCATTCCCTCAAGGTCTTCTCCTTGTTCAATTGTAACAACAATGTGATCAAACCTTAGGGTTAAGGTTCTCAAAATCTTGTCCACTGTCATTGCATCTTCTATCTTATCACCATAGTTCTTCATCTGGTTTGTGAGGGTCATCATTCGAATGAAGTACTTTGCTACACTCTCTTGATCATTCTTTTGAAGAAACTCATATTGCCTCCTTAGCGTGTGCAATTTCACTTTCTTCAACTTGTTAGCACCCTCATAGGATTTCCCGAGAATATCCTATGCGTCCTTTGCAGTATTCGCACCTAATATCTTCTCCAAGATATTTGCATCAACACTTTGATGAATGATGAACAAAGCCTTGTCATCTTTCTTATTGTTTTCTTGGTATGCTACCTTCTACGCTTTTGTTGGAGCTGCACCTAGTTCTTGAACACCAGATTTGGTGATATCAATAACATCTTGGAAGCGAAAGATTGCCTTCATTTGAGCGCACCATCGATCATAATTCTTCCCATTAAGAATAGGAAGAGAAAATGACAAATTCCCTAATACAAATGCCATCTTCGAATCAGTCATAACCTCCCACCATGATCAAGAACGAAATCCTGAATACTAGTTGTTAGAGCAACAAGACAAACCTCACGCATATGCTCACACAGTATAACAAAAACTATGAACTAATGATGATAAGGGTGATGATTGAGAGAGAGAGGAAGGAAGAAAGAATAATAGTTTGTATTAATTTTTCAAACACGAGGTATCAAAAACTTACACTTAACAATGCACATGCCTCTTATAACAAATTTTAACTAACTAACTACCTAACTAACAAAATTAACTAGGATATGAATTATCTAACTTCAACAGTTGCTAGCTTTTGGTGGAAAGGTTTTTTGTGTGTGAAATTTTTGGTGGAAAAGTGATAAAAAGAAAAGAAAAAAAGTGCGTAGTAACATATATTGACCACGTCATAGAGAGTGGAATTCATTCGCAATAAATTTTATTAAAAAGGTAGTATCAATGATAAATATATAAGGGGTTGACTTGAAGTATTTATTTCTGGATACATGCTTTCATAGTTAAATGATATCATTTTTTATTTTAAAAAATATACTTATTTGAGATGTATGTATATAAAGAAAGACAAAAAAATTAAATGTCTTCACACAAAAAAAAAGACAAAAAAAAGTAAATGAAAGGTAAAACTAATTGTATAATACTACTATAAATGTTAAAATACGGTGGTTATTGTTTGATATTTTAATAATGATTTTTTTTAGTTTGTTTTGTTTGAAAATACATTTTTATTGTCAGATTAATTTTAAAATGGTCCGCAGATATCCCAATGTTTTTTTCTTCTTTTGGTTGTATTGTAAAAATCACATTATTTTTTTTTTTTCTCTCTTATCGATTTTATCTTTTCAGGTGGGACGAAACATTTCACTTTCACCCGAACTGAATTAATACTCGTAGCCTTTGAATCCACAATTATGGGAATATTAGCATGTTTATAAATTAGGATGTTGATGCTATGTACAAAAAAAAAAAAAAAAAACTCTACTTGTGTTATTTTGTTTTACTAGGTGAGAAAAGAATATATTTTGTTGTTA
The DNA here is from genome assembly GCA_007407185.1 of Glycine tomentella. Lineage (NCBI taxonomy): Eukaryota > Viridiplantae > Streptophyta > Magnoliopsida > Fabales > Fabaceae > Glycine > Glycine tomentella. The sequence goes on along the minus strand of PYAF01004398.1, from coordinate 196,888 downwards.
GCCCTTCCTCTTCTTTCTTTCACACCGAGAACGTTGCATGCAGATTGGACAATATGAAGTTTAATCCTAATAAAAAAATAAAGTTTCATAAAGCGAAATTTTTGGCTCCTACAAAGGCTGAATCTTTTTTTTAATATTTTTTCCACCTACACTCTTACTCGAGTAAAAAGAAAGCGTGTATATGTTGGTTCTACTTCTATGAATTTTCTGGGTCCCCATATCATATACGTGTGTGTGTGTGTATATATATATATATATATATATATATATATATATATATATATATATATATATATGTTGGCATGTAGAAGAGATGGAAGAGAATGAGGTGCTTTCAGCGATAATGCGATTACGCCTAGGAGACAAGAACCGAAGCCTCGTTGGTGTTTCTATTACCAAAAGCTTTCTTATAAAATTCGCCACAAGTGCAATATTCAGTATTCTCTTGTTCTGCAGACTGCAACCACAACCACCACTCTCCTGTGTACTCTTTTGTTAAATCGAACCATATATATGCTATCTCACTTTCTTGCCTAATGGTTGCTCCATTTCCTGTTTACTATTTTTCATGTGCAACTATATATGCATAATTAGTTTTTTAATTAACTTACTATCATTTAACAAAAAATGATTATTTTTAAGGTATAAGATATGAATCTAATTATAGTTTTAAAATTGTAAGTACTTATTTAAAAATTTGACCAAATTATAGAAACTTAAAAAATAATTTGACTAACTTTTTTAATTACTTAATAATTTGTAAAAAGCCCCTAGAATTTCATAGCAGATGCTTATTAACGGTCATATGCAGCAAGCAGGTCAACACCTCATTATAAAATCCATAGCCCTCTAATTTGAACTGAATTTAAAATTCTGAACACTTTCCTAAACTCTGTTCAAAGCAGAGTCTTATTATTCGTCGTGGGTGATTACGACTTCCTTCAATGCATATGAATTCTTTTTCTATGACACTGTTTTCGTTCTGTTCGAAGTTTCGGAGGTATTTCGGCCCCACTTAGTTACCTACCCCAAGTGGCTGTGTCTGTTGCAAAGAAACGTTCAACAAATGTGGTTGTTAACTACTAACTAGCTGCCAAGTAGAATACTGCATTGCTAAACGAATTTCAAAGCCTCTCAAATTAATTTATGCTTGGTAGATAATGGAAGGGGACCAATTCTAGCAATTAAAGTACTAGTAATTAATTGGACGGATGGGGCACGTTGCATCAGTGACTTTGGTGAACGCTTATGATGGATCTTCCTCTTAATTAATGGACTTTAGTTGTAGTACTTGCAACTACAGCAGTGAGTATCTTTAATTATTAATTGATTAGTTACTTTGTTACTAATAACATTTACAATGTATAATTGTTAAGATGGATTGTTTATTATAATTTTAAGGATCTTATAATATTTGAAAAATATTTTATTTATGATATAAATTTGTTAAGTATAAATAATGTTACATTATCTGTTTTAATGAAAAAAAGATTAAATAATGTTATCTAATGTTAAATAACTCATGCAAATATTTTGATTGGAGATGTTTTAATGCTTAAAATTCTTGTGTATCGAAATGAAGCGAGTCATCAAGGAGTCCTTTTTAATTTAATTATTGAATTCATAGTTTTCAACTACTTTTCACCGGTATTATTTAATAGTAACATACTTACACTATTACACACCTCAGAATCCCTATTTCAACACTTGCTATCAGCCACCCACCTATTCCTTGGTGCTTGCCTTTAATGTAGTGTCTTTCAATAGCCACCAACCCATGCCACTAATAATAGGGATAACGTGAACATCTCGACGAAACTTTAATTTAATCTGTTACTATGTTGTAGCAAACATTTGCACTGCCTTGCATTAGTACAGCATCAGACTTTGTATAATAAGAGAGTTTTTGTTTTGTTTTCTTCATGGGATGAGATGTGACATTTGTAGTTTTGTTCTTGTATAGATAGATCGCTGAAGCTGGGATGGGAAAGAAAAGGCTGGTGAAGCACCAGTTAATCAGATGTCATTTTTTAGTATAAAATGTATAATAAGTTATTTACTAATAAGAAAAGCTATTGAATTTTTATAACATATAAATAAATACGTGATAAATTATGAAAATATAAAAGGATACTCTTAATTTTTCATAAGATATTAAATTTGTGCTAGGAAGAAAATGAAATACTTTTGTCCTATATGTTGGAGCCTGAAGGAGGAAGCATAGGAAATTAATGGTTCTTATCTCATAGCTAGGGTGGTTTCTTCTTTTCAAGATGCTCTATTTGTTGAAATATTATAAAACCAGTCCCCATCAGATAGATAGACTTCAGCTAGGGTGGGAATAACAAGCACGGGTGTAGTGTTTTGCAAGCTACCTTTCTTTTCCCCTTTTCTTAGAAAAAGCAACCGACATCCACAATGACTGAAGGAGAGTCACAGGAGCGTTAGGCATTAGATTCATAAAGAAATCCCACTAGCTTTTCCCATAAATGATTTTTATTTAATACAAGATAAATCATAAATCACGATGACAAGCTATCTTATCCACAAAAAATTCTCTCATAAGTATTCATTATCTTTTATACGGTCCATGGTGTTCATATGGGCCCATGAAAATCTCGTTTTTAGAAGGCCCAAACCTGCCAGTAAGGCTTTAACAAGCCCAATGATTATGCAAATCAGAGTAGCCATTCTATTTTAGCAATGAACAATAGCTATACACCTGAAGCAAGAAACCTAATGATTAAGAAAGAATTTTGCAACCATAATATGAACTCAGAATGACCTTAATTATGCAATAAATGAATTGGGGAAAATAAATATATGGATAAATGGTTATTTTTGTCTCTAAAAGTGTGTCGTAGTGATAAATCCGTCCATGAAAGATAAAAAAATAAAATATAGTCCTTGAAAGTATAAAAAGTGACACAAATTCGTCCCACCATTAATGTTAGGGAACTTGTCTACGTGGCATGTAAGAAGAAAATTATAATAACTTTGATTTGCAAAAAAAAAAAAAATCTTGGCGCTGTAGCTGAATCTGGCACTGATAGCGTGACACTATAGCTGCAGGTCATTTTTCTCTAAAATTTGGCGCTGACAGCGTGAAAATGGCGTCAGTAGTGCCAGGAACACCCCAGAAAATACATTTTCGCTGGATTTTGGCGCGGATAACGCCAGATGTGGAGCAGTTAGCCCTAGAAGTGCTCCAGAAAGCACTTTTTCTCTGGAATCTGGCGCAATCAACGCCAGAGCATGTTCTGGGCCACTATAAAAGCCATTTTCGCGTTTTGACCGGCCAAAAGCTTTATTTTTTTCTTCTTCCTTGTGATTTCTGCCATTGATGACTTGAGAAGTTCCATATCTTCTCCATTCTTCATCTAAACACTTCCTACCCAACTAGAAAGTTGATTAGAATCCCTTTAAGAGCTAGATTCCAGCTTCGATCCTTAGAGAAAACCTTAAAACGGAGAAATCTCGTTCTCTAGGGAACATGGTAAACTGAGTCTTGGAGGAGAAAAAAGGCGATTCGAGGACGCCAGAGCTTGGAGAAGTGATCCTCCAACCTTCCTCGATAGTTTAGAGGTAAGAAACTCAAGTTTTACTGATTGATTTGTGAAATGGTTCTTGGAATGAATAGTAACCAAATCGTGTTAGGGCTGAAATTAGGCTTGGATTCTTTAGAAAAGTATGATCAGGGGGTTGTTCTTATGAATACTAAGCTTTGAATCATTATTTTTGATGAAGTTTGATTTTGACTCTGAGATATGTATGAGTAGGAAGAATGTTGATGAAATGGAAGGTGTTATGATAGATATGAGCCTAAGTGCCTTTACAAAAGTTGTTCAGGAGGCTAAATAAACGGTGAAAACGTGTTGAAATAACTGTTTTAGTTAAGTTGGATAATTGTTGGAATAGGGTCTGATTAGAACATTGAATTGAACTTATGCAAAGTCTAAGGGGACTCTAAGATTTTGATTGGGCCAAGATAGATCCTGTTGAGGGTCTGTGAATCACTGATAAGGTGGTTAGCTCTGATAACCCTAAGATAGAGAACAGAGAGGTTTTAATGAAAGGGAATGACGTTTCCTTTCATTCTAACGGCTAAGGACCGTTATTGATTGATTGTTTTATGCCTTGTGTAGGGCGTGATAGTGATCTTGTTGGTGGTTGTGACCACAAAGCCGGGAAAGCCGGTATAGCGCTGATAGCAGGTAAGCTCTTTGTTCTTGGAAGTGTTTTCCCTTGCTTGTGTTCCACCATACCCCGAGGGGGTGATGGTTATTGTATGTCATGTGTATTGAAATTGTGTGTTACCGTTTTATTGAGAACATGTATATGATATACAATGTAATGATGTGTTGTTGATTGATGAGTTTTCTCTAGCCAGTAGAATAGAGTACTATGGATTTCCGTTGGAAATGTACCTGTCACAGATGATCTTCCCTTAGAATTGCCATAGGTATCCAATGAGGTCTTAAGGGAATGTACCTGTTCAGATGATCTTCCTTAGGCATTGGATTAAGTTATAAGGGAATGTACTTGTTCAGATGATCTTCCTTAGGCATTGGATGAAGTCCTGGAGGATTATACCACTGGGTGGATGATCTCTCTCAGACCATGTGATTGTGTGTATCTATTATATTTTTACACCTGTGTTATGATATACATGTGATATGTTTTTATGGGAGCCGTGATGGCAGGATTGTGTGTGTGTGATGCCAATTTTAATACTATATGTCATGGAAGTGAACCAGGGGGAGGAAAGACCTCCAAGGACCCTGAGTTTACTGAGATTGTTATCTCACCCCTATTGGGGATTATATGTTTTGCAGGTGATGCTCAGGGAGCTAATGGTGGATCCCAAGGCATGAAGCCCGTGCAGGGATAGGTTCTGTTTGAACCTTAGGCACAAATTTTTTGAGAGCTTGATGGCTCATCTATTTTTGATTATGACTGATGCTTTGTACCCTGAGGGGTTATGTACAGTTTTGTATAAACATTGTATGTTATAAGAATTCACTATACATAATGTACAGTTAATGATATTAATGACGTTTGATGATGTCATTTTGTTTAATGCTTCCATCTTCATTATCTATGATAATTGCTACGCTTAATAACCATAATTCAATGTTAATGAACCGGATGCATACGGGACGTTACAAAAATGTAATGAAATTGATGCTCAGGCAAACATTGGGAATAAAGTTATTGACAAATACGTCCCTAATTTAACAATTTATTGACATTTTTGCCCTTCAATTATACAAATTATTGATAAATATATCCACAAAATATATAAACCTAATTAGCTGATATTACTAACAAGTTACATGCACCAATCATACATTAGACTTAAAACTTTCTAATTTTGTTATTGCAAATACTTATTATAATGTATTATAATTATATTTATAATGTCAACTTATCACACAAAAATCAAGACTCAAGAGGACACAAGGCAAGGGTAGGTTCTCAAATTTTTAAATTCAGTTTATCATATCTTAAATGGATCATCCATAAGTAGAAGAAAACAAACATGAGAAGTCTAGCAACCAGAATTATAATATTTTTATAGCTTCCTCTCTTAGTTAGTGATAATTTATATATTTATAATAAACATCAAAGAAAAAAGTGATACTAATTTGTCCCTAAAAGTATAATCTGCCACTTTTTTCTTTTGACGTCTATTATAATTATATAGGTGATCACTAACTGAGCAGGAAAATTATAAAACATCGTTGTTCTAGTTGCTAGATCTCTCATACTTGTTTTCTTCTACTTGTGAATGATCTATTTAAGATTTGACAAACTGATTTTTTATTTGAGAACCTGTCTCCTCTTGAGTCTTGATTCATATGTGATAAATTTACATTATAATTATAATAAATATTTGCAATAAAAAAATAAAAAAATTTTAAGTTTAATTGTTGTTTGTATATGTATCTTGTTACTGATGTCAACTAATTATGTTTATATATTTCGTAGATATATTTGTTAGTAGATTATATAATTGAAGGACGAAAATGTCAATAAGTTATTAAATTTAATGACATTTGTCAATAACTTTAGCCCATATGTCTATGTGAGCATTAATTCCATGACATTTTCATCCTTGTGTATCACGTAGGCGAGTTTTTTAACGTTAATAGACAAAAGTTAATGGTAGAATGATTTTGTCTCACTTTTTATACTTTCATCAGGGCCTAAATTTAGTTTTTTCATCTTTGAGAGACGAATTTGGTAAGGCTACACATTTTCGAGGACAAAAATGACTATTTATCCTAAATATATTATAAAGATTCATTTTATAACCTCTGCCAGAGATGAGAATTTTTAAGATATTGCCACTTTGAATAATTATCTAAAGATTATACTTTCTTTTTTTCCCCTTCCCCCTTCACTTCACACTTACTAATTACTAATTGTAAAGGTTTCGTGGCAATAAAGACGCATAATTGTCATGAGAGTTATTGGTAATCGTTCTGCTACATCATAAAGTCTTTCTTTTCGGCCGAGGCCAAAAAAGGGTTTGGGAGGCTAGTAAATCGGATAAAGTACTCGATCTGGCCCAATGGGACACCGGGCATACCCAAACCGAATACTTCCCTTGGCCACGTGTCCACATATTTCATACAAAACGTCTCGGCCCTCAACATATATGGACGACGGGAACCATTCAGTCCTGATTATCACCATAAACCCACTTAAGGGTAATTACTTGATTAAAAGTGCCTAAGCATGATTAGAAAATGTATTACACAACTAGTAATCAGGATGTGCAAGTCCATAAACCTCAGGCCCAGTAAGGTCAATATAGAAAAGGGTGAACCCCCTAGGTAAGAGGAAGGATTCATTCGCAAATACTCTTTATATATCATTAACAACTTTGAGTCGAACCTTCATTTGAGTGTTGGAGTGTCTTTTGCAGGTATCCCTCCTTTGCTCTACCCAATACTCACACACCCGAGACTTTGATAAGAAATACGAGCATAAGACCCTTTGACAGAAGGACAGATATTCAGTCCATTTGTGATATGAACACTAATGAAAACAAAACAAACCAAAATTTGGGGAAAACAAAAACATAGTCAGCAGGAAACGAAGTTTGCGTAGAAGGTCAAGGCCCAAAATGCAGATAATTTTAAGACTTTTTCAGTCTCTTTGAACTCCCTTCTCTTTGACTGCCTTTGCAGGCTTCTTCTTGTCTTTCCTTTCTCTCTTTTTTAGAGCAGTCATATGGGCCTTTAATATAGTTGCATAAGAAGCTTGAAAGCGCTGGTGATCCTTGGGTCCAACCTTTCCAATGAAAACCCAGTAATATAAAACATTAGAAGTGGTAATAACTTTATAGGTACATGAAAATAAGTGGGAAGCAAAGATAGCAAAAAAATTCTCGGGAACTCAGATGATATCCACACTTGAAAAATTTTCGACAAAAGTTACACTAATAAAAATTCATCATTTAGACATAACTCCCATCTTAAATTATTAATCCACATCCGATTATATAATATGATAATTCAAAAGGCATTGAGTGCAATATGAACTAGAGTCGGCAGGTTATCCTTTTATAACTATCACTTCGTGCCTTGATCTATAATGAAATACTATAAATTAGTATTCCTGATAGTGTATGAAAAATAATAGTCACTCACTGCTGTTTTACAGATCAACTTGTCCTTAATTGATAGATCTGAAAACTTGCATTAATAAACTCCACTAATTACATGCCAAATAAGTGATCACTAGAATGTAGCACAAACAACTTAAAGATTTAACAATAAGAAATCTGCAGAAATTAGGGTAACACATTTCACAACCTGAGCAAACTGCAAAGTTTTCCACGCATATAATAACATCTCTAACTGTATTGTCCAATCCAATAATAAAAGAGATCAGGTAAACTTCATTAGAATTTAGAACTGATACAGGAAAGATAGATAGGAGGTGATTGACATATCTAAAACAATATTTAAGTTAATACCAGTTTCATAAAACAATATACATTAGAATTGGTTTTAGTGAAATCATGTTGTCTACAAAAGAATACAGGACAGAAATAAGGAACTTGAATTTCTATACATTGATGCATTCATTACATTAAGGCCAAATTTTGGATGTGAAAAACTTGAGCTCATTTTCACATTAAACGCAATAGAATAAGAACTGGGTTTTCAAATATCCGTAACTAGAAAACATACAAGATTTTAAAAACACCCCAATTTAACCTAGCTATCCTGTTTCTAAAGTTTGGAAAACAGCCCCACAAATTTATAATATCAGACAAGGTAACTTATAAAAGAAAACTTAAGTGCAACATCTTAGGTTCCTTTAATGTCATGCTTCTATCGAAATTGGAGTTTCACCTAGATAATCAATGTTGATCTTTATCATCAACCTTTTATTGCACAAGTTACCAAGATGTAACTCCAATTTTGGTCGGAGAATAGCACAAAACACACCTAAAGAATATGAGGAGGAAAAATTCAAATGACTAAATCCAAGTATCATGTCTTTAATTCTCTCCTTTTCACTTATTCCACTTTGCTGAAATTAGTCTATTCTAATCAAATGCTCTTAACCATTACAAACAGAATAGAAAAATTGCATGTCAGAAACAGACTAGGAACTTAATTCCTAACTTATCAGAAGATAATCTCTATCTCTAATATATGTATACTAGTAAAAGACAAAGCATGGACAATAAGTACTTGAAAATAGCAAGCTCGAGATACATACCGAAGTAGAAAATGTCTTTTTCCCATCAGTGGCACGTATAAGGCATCTATACTCAATTGCTTCACCAGCAGTGGCCAATTTGTTCCTCTGCACCTTAGATTTCAAAGATGCTAAAAAGAGGCATAGAAGCTAGAATCAGTTTCCAGACATATTAACAAAGAAGAGAACATTAACACGGACATCGTTTAAGAGTAACCCAAACAGAGCCCTTCTGAGTGCTGCGCTCAAACATGCTAGTGAGCTCATTGAGAAACGGATCTAGCTGTAGAAGAACCTAGTCAAATCGGAAAACACCACTGACTCAACAAAATAATAATACTCAAAAAATAAGCTGAATCCTAGTCCAAACTAATAAAAATTAAATTATATTATGATTATCATTTTGCTCTCTCCTTTTTTTAATCTTCTTTCCTTTTATTTTATGATTTATTTTATTTTATTTTTTTAAACTTCTTCCTATTTATTATTGTTATGGTTGTCGTGTTTAGACTATCATAGTCGTTATAGTTTGGGCCTGGGTCCAATTGTTATTAATGATCGTGCAAATGACTTATCCATAGAACGTGGAGGCTGACTTGGTCCATGATGAACGTTGAGAACTTGCTGGATGAGGCCGGGAATCCAGGAAGCAGTTCCAATACCCGTTACGAGGTAATCTGCCTATAAATACTCATTGATCCCTGGTGAAAGGTACACACAGATTCTAACTCTATCTCTCTTTCAATTACACAGAGCACACACCCCACGTCAATTGGTGTATCTCTGTGATCATCAACTTCAAGATATCATTCTCCATTGATATCCTTAAAGTTGCAGAGTTAGAGTGATCAAACAGCAACCACACAGTACTTTTGTGCTGTACATTTGTGTTCTGGGAAACAGACAGAACATTGGCGCCGTCTGTGGGGATCAATAAACTTCGAGTCCCACGCTTTCAACAATGGTGAACACAAGAAACAGTCATTCTGTACCACATTCCGAGATGCCGAACAGAGATATCTTCATACCGGAGAATCAGAATGTGATACGGAGAGAAGGAGTCCACGTGACAGAAGCTATTTCCGACGAAGCCTCCTCTCTTGCTCAGACAGAACAAGGAAGGACTCAACCGACGCGAAGGATGAGCCAGGAAGGAGAATTCGGAGGACAACTAGTCAGCAATGTCCTCAATTCGATTCTAAGCCGAATTGAGAACATGGAGAAAAGACAAAATTTACAGAGACAAGAGGATATTCATGACATTGCACATCAGATGGAAGAACGTAATGAGGAGTGGAGACGTGCTGAAACACAACGCATGGCACAATTAGAACAGAAATTGCAGAAGATAGTGGAGCAAGCACAAGCCCCGAACCGCGTTGAAAGACCATCACCCTCCGCCCATGATTTGAGGGAACATTTGAATCGTTTACGTAATACTGACCATGAAGGAGATCAGATACGGATTGAAGAACAACCCCGGGTACAGGAGCTGACGCAGGATGGAGGAAACAAAAATGAGTCTCCAACCAATCGAATGAACGTTGGTGGAAACCAGTCTAGCCAAGTAGAGGCTGAGGCAAACCAAACACGTCGAGTAGACAGAGCAGAAGCTCAGCGGGACGATCAGAGATTGGTGGAACAAGATAAGCTGAAGGAGCCGGCTACACGTGGCAGAGAAGGACCTGTTTATCGTCGGAAATATAGCCGGGGACAACAAAACAATAGTCCGTTTGTAGACGAAATCGTGAGTGCTCGGTATTTGGATGACTTTGATGGGTCTTTTCTGTCAAAGTATGATGGGACGCAAGATCCCCAGGTACATATTGATGAGTTTGACTTGCAAATGTGTGTCCGGGGCATTGAAGAGCCCATTATATCGAGGATTTTTGTTACGACATTGACAGGCCCGGCACAAACGTGGTTCCATACTTTACCACCGAGGTCGATAAGGAATTTCGAAGATTTTGGCCAGAAATTCTTATTGAATTTCGCAACCAGCAAAAAGCAGCCGAAGTCTGAGTTCACTCTGGGTAAAATTAGACAGCTACCTGGAGAAACATTGCAGAGTTATCTGGATAGGTTCAAAGAGGCTGCCCTACAGGTGGATGGACTAGAAGAAAGAGTTCATGTATACCTGATATCAGCCGGACTCAACGGATCGTCGAGATTTGCCAAGTCTATCTATAAAGACTCAGTAAAATCCTTGATGGAATTTCGTGCTCGTGCAAAGAAATACTTGGAACTGGAGCAAATGGAGGTCGCCAACAGCTCGGGACGAGGAAAAGAGCGACACGAAAGGAGAAGCCCACCCCCAAAAAATAGGGGATACCTGGAGAATCGAGATCGGAATAGCGATATGAAACCTCGACCAGGGAGATACGAGAATAAATATGAGAAGTATACCCCATTGAACGTATCCCGCTCACAGATCTGGAAGGAGGTCACACTCACCGAGATGAAAAAGGTTGAACGAGCCCAACCCGTATTCAACAAAGCAGGGTTGGATAGGTCACGCTTTTGTGAATTCCACAATGGACCCGGTCATACCACGGACCAATGCTGGGATTTGCGAGATGCGATCGAAAAGTTTATCCGAGAAGGCCGACTGAAGCAGTACGTGATCCGGACACAGGGAAGAAAGAACAAACGGAAGGGGGACGAAAATCCACATGACAAAAGAGACGAGGGAAAGAGACCCCGTGAAGCCCGTGAAAATAACGACATATTCCCGGAACCTGAGTTCGAGTGTAATGTGATATCCGGGGCGATGGGCGGAGGAGGCGATACGGCCAACCAGAGAAAAAAATATTTGAAGGAGGTATTGTCGATCAGAACTCAGCCGAAGTTTAAAGTCAAAACAGGGGAAGCTGAACGACCACTCTTGTACTTCACAAGGGAGGATATGGCGGGAGTTATGCCCGGACACGAGGACGGATTAGTTATATCAGCAACGGTAGGCAATTGCCGAGTAAGAAAAATGTTCATCGACAACGGAAGTTCTGTCGATATAATCATGTGGCAAGCTTTCAAAAAGATGAACCTGACCGAGGAAGATTTAAAGTCATGCAGAACCATGCTAACTGGATTCAATGGTGGAAATACCGCTGTTAAAGGATCTATCCGTTTACGATTAACTTTGGGAACAAAAGAAGCGTTCAAATCTGAAATAGTGGAATTCGTCATGGCAGATTGTCCGTCCCAATATAACATGATTTTGGGCAGACCCACTATACATAAGTGGGATATATTGATGTCCACCAAACACCAAAAGTTGAAATTCGTAGGCAGAAACGGAAAGGTGGTGACAATATATGGAGACCAAAAAGATTCCCGACAATGCTATTATGATATAGTTCGGGAAAGTGAAAATAAAGGAAGGACAGGACATCGGGAAAACACAGATGACAAGTGCTCCCGGGGACGACAAATAAACATAGTAGAATTGGACATGCGGGAAGCACCAGACGAATGGAGGCCAGAGCCGGCAGAAGAAGTAGAGAAGGTTCAGATAGGAACCGAGGCCGGTCACACCACTAATGTCGGATATACAATGGACCCCGGACAGAGGAATACATTGATTCAGAGTCTGATAAAGAATCGTGACGTCTTTGCGTGGAAGGCGTCGGAGATAGTCGGAATAGATCCTGTGGTTTGCTGTTACAAACTATCCATGTACCCGGGATCAAAACCAGTAGAACAAAAGAAGCGAAAGCTGGGCCCCGAGAGAACACAGGCATTACGCAATCACATCGATGAGTTGTTACAAGCTGAATTTATACGGGAAATTCAATACACCACTTGGCTTTCAAATGTGGTGATGGTCCGCAAACCAAATGGAAAATGGAGGGTCTGTACGGATTATACAGATCTGAACAAGACATGCTCGAAGGATGCATACCCCATGCCGAACATAGACCAGTTGGTCGATAATTCCTCTGGGTACAAAATTCTTTCTTTTATGGATGCATTCTCCGGATACAATCAAATCCCGATGCACCCGGAAGACCAAGACAAAACAGCGTTTATCGGCGACAAGGCCAATTATGGTTACAACGTCATGTCATTCGGACTAAAAAATGCAGGTGCCACATATCAGAGAATGATGAATAAGGTGTTCGAGCCGCAGCTTGGGCGAAATATAGAAGTCTACATTGACGACATGATAGTCAAGACTGGGGAAGTTAGTAGACACGTCGACGACTTAGAGGAAACATTTAGTCGGTTACGGAAATTTAACATCCGACTAAATCCTTTGAAGTGTACTTTCGGAGTCGGAGCCGGAAAATTCCTGGGTTTTATGCTAACGCATTGAGGGATAGAAGCCAATCCGGACAAGTGTCACGCCGTATTGGATATGCAATTCCTGACTAGCAAGAAAGAAATACAACAGTTGACAGGGAGAATAGCCGCACTAACACGTTTCATGCCGAAGTCGGCGGAGAAGGCCCTTCCTTTCTTCAAAATGTTGAAAAAGCAAGCCGTCATACAATGGAGCCCAGAGTGCGACGTGGCGTTCACAGATATGAAGAGATCTTTGGCATCTCCCCCGGTTTTGTCAAGACCAAAAGAAGGAGAAATATTGGTTATATATTTATCGGTGGGCTAGGAAGCCATTAGTGCAGTACTGATAAGAGAGATCAAGGAAGAACAGAAGCCCGTTTACTTCGTCAGCCGGGCTCTGCGCGATTTCGAGCTGCGATACCAGAAACTGGAGAAATTATTATATGCGTTAATTGTAGCCGCCAAGAAATTGCGCCCGTATTTTCAGAGCCATACCATTGTAGTCCGCACGGATCAGCCTATTCGACAAGTACTCCACAAGCCAGACCTGGTCGGAAGAATGACAAATTGGGCGGTTCAGTTATCCGAGTTCGACTTAAAATTCGAAGCCCGCCGTGCTATTAAATCACAAGCGTCAGCGGATTTTGTACGAGAACTCACCCCAATTACTCCGGAAACGGAACATTGGTGGACATTATATGTAGACAGATCATCCAATACAAAGGGAAGCGGCGCTGGGGTGATAATAGAGAATCCAGATGGAGTAGCAACGGAGTTCTCACTACAGTTGAGTTTTCGGACGTCGAACAACCAGGCCGAGTACGAGGCACTGATAGCCGGACTGAAGCAAGAAAAAGAACAAGAAGCTGGCAAGGTAAAAGTATACACGGACTCCCAATTGGTCGCAGCTCAGATAGAAGGTCGCTATCAGGTGAAAGGACCATTATTGGCCAAATAATTGGGGAGAGTAAAAGAACTTATGGCAGAATTCACTGAGGTAACGATCAGCCACATTCCTAGGGAAGATAATGTCAGAGCTGACATCTTGTCAAAATTAGCAAGTACAAAAAGCCCGGGAAATAATCGAACTGTAGTCCAGTAGCAGGTATTGCAGCCCTCCTGTGTTATGATGATCACATCCGACAAAGACTGGAGACGCCCGATAATCGATTATCTAGAAAAAGAAATGTTGCCCGACGACACACTGGAAGCTCGGAGATTAACAAGGGCGGCAGCATTGTTCACAATCGTTGACGACAAATTATACAGAAAGGGTTTGCACAGCCCCCTATTGGTTTGTGTCGCTCCGGACAGAATCGAGTATGTGCTGTCCGAAATACATGAAGGAATTAACGGACAACACATGGGGGCGAGGTCATTGGCAAGAAAAGCACTCCGAGCCAGGTATTATTGGCCAACGATGGCAGCTGATGCAATCGACCACGTAAAGAAATGCGAGAATTGCTAGATGCATGCATCGCGACTTTTGTCACCTCCTGAAGAGTTACAGTCTATTTTGGCACCATGACCATTTTTTAAATGGGGCATGGATTTATTAGGACCCTTTAAACCGACAGAAGGACAGAAGAAGTGGTTGGTCGTCGCCGTGGATTACTTCACCAAGTGGATAGAAGTGGAACCACTGGCCACCATCACATCCGCCCGAGTACAACAATTTTTTGAAAGAAATATCATTGCGAGGTTCGGAATTCCTGGAGAAGTCGTCACCGACAACGGTACACAATTCACGGACAAAGGGTTCCGAGAAATGATGACCAACTTCCAGATCCGACACAGGTTCGCGTCGGTCGAACATCCCCAGTCCAATGGACAAGCGGAGGCTGCAAATAAAACAATCTTGGAAGTCCTGCGAAAACGTATGCACGACGCCGGATCGAGTTGGGTGGAGCAGTTATATCATGCTCTATGGGGAATCCGAACTATGGTTCAATCATCAACGGGAGAAATTCCATTCCGGATGACTTATGGAAGTGAAGCCATGATTCGAGTTGAGGTCGGACTACAGTCATGGCGACGGAGTCAAGTGCTACGGGATGGAGGGGAAACGAATAACGAAACATTGGCGCTGGAATCAACACTCATTCAAGAGGCTCGGGAGCTCCAGATGAAGAAGCAAATGGCGTACGCCTACAACAACAAGGTGGTCCCACGATAGTTCGAGGTTACCGAACTAGTATTGCGACGCACTGACGTAGGAAACAAAAATGCTCGGGACAGAAAAATTAGCAGCCAACTGGGAGGGTGCGTACCGAGTTACGCAAAAATTAGACAAAGGGGCATATATATTGGAAACATTACAAGGCAAACCGATCAAGCGAACATGGAATGCTGATAAACTAAAGAAATATTATAGTTGAGGCCCCAACCTTTCTTTTAACAGGAGTACGAACTCGAAAAACATTATATCCGACTCCGTATGGTTCCTGTTCATTGAAAGCACATAGGGCAACGGAAAGATGCAGTGTCGTTGAAGTCCCAACCTTTCTTTTAACAGGAGTACGAACTCGGAAAACATTATATCCGACTCCGTATGGTTCTTGTTCATTGAAAGCACACGGGCAACGGAAAGATGCGGTGTCGTTATTGGGGGTATGAATTCGGTATCCGAGCACATATGGTCCCCTTGCACGGCGAAGACATTGTTAATAAATATGAACTCGGAAGAATACCTTCTGAGTACATCATTTTCGTTTCAGAATAAGTTATACCGTTGTAAATACAAAGCGTTAGTCTGATTCTATTCGGATGTACCATTATTGTAACACGACGGATATAAATGCAAGAACTATTCAGTATCATGGGGTCTCACTTACGTTGTGCATCGTTACATGCAATTTTGCTAAAACATGATACGACGACGACTTTGGACGATACGCTAGCTGGTTCTGATCAAACCAGTAAGGGAGTGATCCTTTAGCAAAGTTGTTCATGGTAAAACTACTCGATAAATATTAAACTAATAACTAGTCGTTGGAACCAAAACGTGCGCGCACAAGATATTTAACAAACCAAGTTATAAACTTGTGTAAATGAACATTTGTTCCGGGCACCAGGCCCAACAAAGAAAAGAAACAAGAAAAGAAACAAGTTAAAAAACTTGTGTAAACGAACGATTGTTCCGGGCACCGAGCCTAACAAAGAAAAGAAAAATAAAAAGATAAAACAAATTGTTCCCGCCTTTTTAATCCTTTGAAGAAGGAACGGAGTCGGGAGTCGACTGAGGCAGATCGGCGACTGATACGGGGTCGGCAGCAGGTGAGACGACAGGAGCAATGAAAGTTGGTTCTTCTGTTGTCAAAGGCTCCGAAGTCACCGCCGAAGGATCTTCAGCTGCAGGAGGAGGGAACAGCTGGCCGTCCTCGACATAAGCCAAGAAATGCATCCCGGCAGTAGTCATCTCCACCCTGGGATTCAAGAAAGTAATCTGTTCAAGGGCGTTGCTGAAACCATCCTTGGCAGCATCACGAAGGGTTGCCTTCATAGCGGCTAGCCGACCTTCGTAATCCTGGACGCAGGCTTCTTTGTCGGCCTTGGCAGAGTCAAGGGACGAAGTCAGGAGGGCCACTTTCTGGTCAGCAGCTTCAAGGGAACCTTGAGACCGCGCCAAATCTACTCGCAAGGAGGCAGAAACGGCTTGGGACTTGAGTAATTCCTCTTTCAACAGTTTAAGTTCTGCCGCCGACTGCGTTTGGAGGGTAGCAAGTTGAGCCTTAAAGGAAACAAGTTCCTCACAGGCCTTATTCTTTTCCTCCAAAGCCTTGTCTTTTTCCTCCACCGCAATCCCATACCTGCGACATAAACAGTTAGAAACATATACAAAGTATAAGTAGAGCTAAAAATGTCATGAGGAAGACACATACCTCTCCCGAATAGTGGTAAGTGCTCGAACAAGAGAAGCACAGCGAAAGGCATTCTCCTCGATCCGGACCAGCTCGGCCAGTTCTTCATTCACCGGGGCACCCGGTTTGAGCATATATGAAGGGGGTTTGGTCAAACGAACCAACTCCTCAGTAACCCCCTTCTTCCATACGTTATCCGAGCGAACCCGCGTTTCGAGGTGATTGGAGTTATCAGCAGGGGTAGTACGCGGTCGAGTATTCGCCACGGTAAGATCCACGGTTTCAATCACCGAAACCGGGGTCAGGGTTGTCAAGGGTGGAGGCAGGGGAGCAGTCGGGGCATCTGACGCTGTCTTCTGAGCACCTTCGTCAAAAAATGCCCTATAAGGAGGCGCACCGCATTTTTTGGACGAAGCACTGAGTTTGTCAGTTGCCGGTCTCTTGCCTTTGCCCTTGACTTCAGTTGGCTTGGGAATGTGGGCGACGTCGGCTTTGGTCTTAGGAGGAGCTGGTCGTGATCCCATTCCGGCTACAATAAAGAAACATAACAATTAATACACGAATACAATTAAGTATAAACTACAGGATAATGTAGTCACCGAAGGAGACCATTTCGACGACCACCACCAATATAGTTGGAAGTTTTAGGCTGACCATGAGTGTTTATAAATTCAGAAATCACGAAGACAGAAGAGGCATCCGAGTCGGAGAGATCCTCTTCGACAAACCGGTAATTGGAATGATCCTGTTTATAATGATCATCCGACCAGTACAAGGGAAAAACCCATTCAACATCAGATGACTCAGGACCGGACAAAAAGAAGGGTTGTCGATGAGGTTCGGCGGCGACCTTAAAGTATTTGTCCTTGAAGCCACGGAAGGAGTCCGAAAACGGATCAAAGAGTTTTCGTTTACTCTGACTACGAAAGGAAATCCACCCCTTCCGGTCAGAGGGCTCTTTGCCTGTTCTAGGGGTATGTGGAG
>PYAF01004398.1:113234-178936 GCA_007407185.1 Glycine tomentella | reverse complement strand
AAAGAGTTTTCGTTTACTCTGACTACGAAAGGAAATCCACCCCTTCCGGTCAGAGGGCTCTTTGCCTGTTCTAGGGGTATGTGGAGAGTGGTAGTAAAAGAAAAGAGGAACTGTACAGGGGATTCCTAAATCCGCACAAAACAACTCAAAAGTATGGATAAATCCCCAGCTATTTGGATGGAGTTGGGAAGGAGCTACCTGGAGATGATTTAAAACTTCAATTTCAAAAAAAGAAAAAGGAAAGGTAATACCTATTTGGGTTACTACATCTTGGAAAAAGAAGAAAAAGTTGGGATTGTTACCCTCCCGATGAGCACAAATGGGCTCACCGGGCAGGGGGGCCTGGATGGCAAACCCGTCTTGGTTTCCTACTGGAATAGACACTATGCTGGGAATGTCGAGGACAGAAAAAGTTCGGAGAACCTCATAAGTCACCCAAGGGAACTTAAACGCTAATGTTGGGGACACATCCGAATAGGATTCCACAGAAGCAGACTCGTCCACAGTTTCCGAGGTAACACCCATTATACCTACGAAAATGAAGTGGAGAAATAAATGTTAGTAAACGTACCTGGAGGATGCAATATAGGGTTATGACGACATGACCCCAAAATCGAATCGACCATGTCGTCGGAACCAATCCGAACATAGTGCACGGCTTCGGATACACAGTCAATACAGGCATCGTATTTAACTTCCATTATTTCGACCGAGGACGAAAATGATTCTTCGTCAGAAGAAGGAGAGAGGCCAACTGGAGGGTTAAGGCGATGGCAAGGGAGTCCTAGAGAAAGATCTTGTGGACCATTAGTATCAATTTTGGGCCCAAGAAGTGAAGGGTCCAGAGAAGGTAGGGTTCTAGAAAGGGTTGGGCCTAGGGTTGGCCTAGGGTTCACAGGAGTCGTAGAAGGCAGGGGAACAACAGAGAGTGTAACGTCACCTTGACAATACGACGGAAGTAAAGGGACTGAACTGCCAGGACCGGCGACGACTTTTTGTTTCCCGAAGGAGGAAGAACCTCCTGTATGACGGCGAAGGGGGTCGCTTTCGCTTTCCCCCGCCGGAAGTGGAAGGCCAAACAATAACCAAGCGGCCCTAGGGCCAAACTTATTCCTTATCTCTGCCTCCTCTTCAGGGGTCATTTTCACGGCAAGTTAGGGGAAACAGAGAGAGAATCGAAGAAGAAGAGAATGATATTATTGCAACATACGAAGAAGAACCCAGAAAACAAGAAAAATTCAGAAAGAAGATATGATGCAACCCTAGAAATCCTGATATTGACAGAATCGCAGTAATGCAAAAACAACAAATAATACAGGAAGAAAAGGAAAGAAAGTACCTGTTTGTAATAAGGGATTGAAGGTTGAGTGGAAGATGAACAAAAGGGGAACTTGCAGAAAACGCGAGAGAATGCTCGAAAGGATACTGAGAGAGAAGAGAGGAAATAATAGTAGAGAATAGGCAGAAGTGACAAGCACGGGAAAAAGTAGGCAAGGTTACGGGATTTTGAAAATAAAATTTGAAATGTAATGATAACTTGCAGTAACCGCCAGAAGGAAGGAAATGGTTCAGTTACCATAACGAAACGACACATGGGTATCATGGTAAAAACACGTTCAATTATGAGGGCAAGGAAGTAAAGTTACGTCAGTGGCAATCATTACCAGGCGAATGAAGCGATAGGTCCTTTAAATGCATTTATTGCCATTAAGGACAGGAATAGTAACTGATTTGGATCAGGAAGGTCAATAGCCTTTTCGGACACGTCATTAACAACCCGGATACATTACCTAATCAAAATAAATCCGAACATACCTATTCGGATAAGCTCAGCCGAGTACATTTCTACTCAGTAAAATCCGGATACAAGTATCCACGAAAGTCTAGTCAGAAATGCTTTCCTATCCAGATAGTCACACGACCCCGAATGTCGTCAGAACAAAGCATGATTATGGATGTACGTCCCCGAAACGTTCGAAGAATTGTATCCAAATAAACGCGGTCGGAAAAGTTATCCGGAGTGTTGCAGACAGAAAATGGTATCCGAATAGTATTTCGTCCGGAGGAAACCAATTAATTGTAGTCGGATTAATTGTTATCCTAAAGGCTGCAAAATCACCTGATGCATCCCGGCTACCAAGTATACTTGATAACCGGGCTGGGGGGCAACTGTTATGGTTGTCGTGTTTAGACTATCATAGTCGTTATAGTTTGGGCCTGGGCCCAATTGTTATTAATGATCGTGCAAATGACTTATCCATAGAATGTGGAGGCTGACTTGGTCCATGATGAACGTTGAGAACGTGCTGGATGAGGCCGGGAATCCAGGAAGCAGTTCCAATACCCGTTACGAGGTAATCTGCCTATAAATACTCATTGATCCCTGGTGAAAGGTACACACAGATTCTAACTCTCTCTCTTTCAATTACACAGAGCACACACCCCACGTCAATTGGTGTATCTCTGTGATCATCAACTTCAAGATATCATTCTCCATTGATATCCTTGAAGTTGTAGAGTTAGAGTGATCAAACAGCAACCACACAGTACTTTTGTGCTGTACATTTGTGTTCTGAAAAACAGACAGAACAATTATTAAATTCATTTATCAATCTTGAATTAAAGGTGTTGTTGATGATAATGTATAATTATCCTACGTAACTAGATGGTGAATTTTGGAATCAGTAGTGTGAATGATTAAAGGTTGAATTATTCCAGCAACGATCTAATCTAAAATTAAGAAAAGAGATTACCATGGGTTTTGGGTGCTGAAAATGCAGTCGTCGATGTTTAAGTGGAAAAGAAAAAGGCACTAGAAATTAACAGTGACAAGAGCCAAACATTAATTTACCGGACTGGGTAATCCGGACAACAACCAAACATTAAGGTAAACCTTACCTGAAGCGGCGCCGGTGACCGGTGGGGAAGAGTTGTGGTGGTCCTGGCTAGGAAAAGACGCACAAAAAAAGGGGAAAGGGAAAGGTCATGAGTATAAGTGAGTAAAGGGCTCTTTAGTCAAATGGTGTGGTAGGTGCAGGAAGTAATACTCATCTTCGTTTTAGAAGGCCCAAACTTGCCAGTGAGGCTTTCTCAAGCCCAAGCCCATTTGACAGTCAGAAACAGAACCGTGAACTGAAAACCGAGTCTGAGCAAGTTCGCGCGAATTGACGAGGAAAACAGAGAAAGGAAGATGGAGAAGCAGAATGAAGAAGAAGAAGAGCAAAAGAAGAAGAAGAAGAGTTCGGTGGTGATAAGAATACCTTCTTATCAGGAAGTGGTTGAAAGTTCGCAGGCGAAATCCACTCCTTCGTCTCTCTTCGTTCCCTCCCAAACCTTTTCGGAAGCTTTCGCCTTCGTCAAATCCTCCGACTTCTACTCTCCTCCTCCTCCTCCGCAATCGAGGTACACGCGCTTGCCGTTTCCGAATCTTAAATGTTTACTCATTATCGTTATTAATCTTATCTCATCGTTTTAATTGATTTTTTATTAGGGAAACTGGTCAATCGGACGCTCCATCTTCAACGTCGACACCATCTGCTGCTACTGCTGCAGCTTCATCAACAATACCTTCCTCTCAAATTCGCAATTCAATTCTTGTCAGCCACAGACAGGTCCAATCCATATCATTCATATTTTCACTTTAATTTTCGTTTTAAAAGTTATTATAAAATATATGACAATCATTATTACTTTATTATTTTGCAGAAGGGAAATCCCTTGCTAAAACACATTAGGAACGTTAGATGGGAATTTGCTGATGTTGTTTGTGACTACATGCTTGGCCAAAGCTCCTGTGCTCTCTATCTCAGGTTATTTTCTCTGTGCTTTTTTTTTGGGGGGGTTTTGTATAAACTTGCTTATTCAGTCGTTGATGTGAACATGAATAAATAGTGCTTTCTATTACAAGTTTGTTAGTTAAAATGTGGCTGGATAAAACATTGTTGAAAATCCATATCAAATCACCACCCAACGCTGGATCTCGTAATCATGCTCTGACAGTATTACTGTGGCATTTTTGTAGGATGATTACATGTAATCTCATGATTGGAAAAAATATTCATACCATGCGACTCAATTATGTTCGTGGAACTGCTTATTTTTCTAGATTCCTTGTTACCCATGTGTGGTTACTTGGATATCTCACAAGTTGTTAATGTTCTTCTGGCTGGGTTAAATGTAGTCAACTAGTCATATTATGCATTAACTTGACTTTGGTTGATGGTTTAATGCAGTCTTCGGTATCATCTTCTGCATCCGGACTACTTGTATTATAGAATAAGGGAGTTGCAGAAGAATTTCAAGCTTCGTGTGGTTTTATGCCATGTTGATGTGGTCAAGCACTTATTCAACTTCTATATCATCTGTTTTAGTTTGTTTTCCAATTATCTATCTACAAATTTATAATTTAATTATACATGTTCGGCTATCTACACAAAGTGACATTTCTCTGTTGTTTTCTTATTGATTGCAGGAAGATGTAATAAAGCCTCTTCTTGAAGTGACAAAAACAGCTATGCTTCATGACTGTACACTCCTTTGTGGATGGAGGTGCAATTGACTTTACTTTTAACTGCTTGTGAATTATGTGTATTGAAGATATGATTTTAACTCTCAGGAGCATGAGAGTGCTTCCATTATCTATTACACTCTTGGGAATTTCTTATCAAACTCTGATTAGAAAATCTCATATGACACGATCAAATCTCTTGTCAACGATGAAAGTCTGTGGTTGTAACTTGATGAAGATTGTTAATGCAACTGTTTTTTTTATGTGACTTATAGTATATACATCTTGAAAGGAGAAAAGCTTATTGTAGTTTCTTTTGGTTTAGCAGAATTTGTACCATTTAAAGGAGCTTGCGATTAATGTAGCATGCATGTGAATTTCAATATATGTAGTAGCATTTGGCAAGATTCCTCTTACCTGTCTAATTGATTGATTTTATATAATATTATTCTACTGTTGTTATAGCCTGGAGGAATGTGGCCGTTACTTGGAGACCATAAAAGTCTATGAAAACAAGCCTGCAGACATTATTCAAGGCCAAATGGATACAGATTATCTATCACGGGTATGGTTATGTTAATTTATTTTCTATTCATTAATTTATTATGGGTTTTAATACTTTCAAAAAGCAAAATATTAAGGATGTAATTCGTAAATTGACTAAACTCTAAGCATGGCTGTCATCAATTGTGCTGAAGCTATTTTACTTTCAACTGTAGCTTACTCATTCCCTTACAACAGTCCGGCATGTTAACAAGACTGATGTAGTCACCCTTGGTACCGCATTTGGGGTATGTTTATTGTTTTTTAGAGAACATTCAGACTTCATAGGAACACATATATTGTTTGATTTTATTTGCAAAAGCATTTTCATCAAGATGTATTCTTGCCTTTTCAGTCTCTTTCTAACATTATGGGTGCATCTATGGAAGATCTTGCTCGTTGCCCTGGCATAGGAGAGCGCAAGGTAGATTATCAATGGTGAAATTGTGATGGGACATTGATTTGCTCTTATTTATTTGTAGTGTTTGTTGCATGATCTTGAGCCCCAACCCACAGTGATGTATTAACCAAAAAAATCTGAATATTTTGTACACTTCCTGATAACAGGTCAAGCGCTTGTTTGACACTTTTCATGAACCCTTCAAGCGAGTGGAATCCAGCCGGCAAGCCATTCCAGAGACTTCTGTCCAGAACAAGCCAGCTAGTCCAGTCTCATTGAGCAGGAACAATGCTGAATCTTCCTCCTTGATTGAAGACAAGCAGGAGGATGCAGAAGATGTGAGCAAATGTAGGAAGAAAGAACCTGAAGTTACTGTCAAATCTGCCCTTTCTGCAGCTTTTGCCAAATATTCTGGTAGAGTTGGGAAGAGGAAAAGCACTTCACAAGTGGAGGAAAAAGAAGAATCAATTATTTCCAAAGAATCAGAAGCTGAAACATAAAATTACCATGAAGTTTTTCACTGGTTCAATAGCTTACCCTTGAACAAGATAATCTCATGAGATTATTTAATCTCTATGCATGTAAAGCCATGGAACTCTATTGGGAGTGTAAACGGGAAACATCTGTAACAAATGAAGAGGTAGTTAGGAGGCTTTAATCAAATGGGAAGGAAGAGAAAGGAGAGGGGTGGGGTCATATGGGTAATTGGGTATAACAACAAATTGATGGAAGATTGGATTTTCGGTTGTTGAGAATTGAGATAAGTTGGGAGGGAGAGTTAGGACCTTTGCAATTGATTTGAGTGATATTCTCATCTTCGTACATTCTGTCTACCTGGTTTTCTTGATTCCGAAACCACATTGCGATTTTTGTTTAATGTTTCTGTTAGTTCTAGCCTATTTTCCAAGCCAGTATCTATCAAGCTCCTCTTCTAGAAGCAGTCTCTGCCAAAAAAAAATTTATTGATTTTGGATCTTGCCCTACCTCCGCATGTATTTTTGAGGATTCTGGAGTAATATAATAATAGCAACTACATCACGTTTACTTAGCATAAGAATATAAGAAGTTTTTTGTTATAACCACACTTAGGAACTTATGATCTATCTCCTAGGTATTTTCTGCTCATGTTATGGATATTGCATTTTTCCACATTATCAGGATGGGGCTAGAAAAGTGGTTTTCATCCTTTAATGAAAATGAAGAAATATCCGACAGATTGTTATAAAGGACATTTAGTTATCCTAGTCTCTACGTTACATCAGAGTTTTGGCTCTTCCTTTGTTGTTTGCGTTGGTAATATTAATTTTATCTCGATTCTGATATATAGCTGCAATCATTTTGCTGATCTTTTTATCATGAAATATCCATTGATATGACGAGTAGGGTTTCCTGTTGTGCTTACATGCTTTTTGGGGAATCCCTTGCATTCAGCCATACGCCAGTCATGCAAGTCCAAACAGGTCAGCATTATTCCATTATCCTTCACGTCTGCATGTTAGTATTTCTCCTTCTAGTAAAAGTGAATTAGCTTTCAATATAGTTGTCCTATTGCACCTTATGCTAATGCATAAAATTGAGCTCTGCCAGTTGCCAGATGGAAAGAAGCTAGATTCCATCGATCTCCTTGCAAGTGCCTAAGTGGGGGAGCTCCATATTAAGGTCGTTTTCCGTTGGCCAAAAGTGATTCAATCTGATTTGAAGTATGTCACCAAGTTTGTTTTCACGCGGTAACTTATAAGAATTTACAGGAAATGAAACTCTCTTAAGTTTCATCATATTTTACAGAAGAAATGTTATGTTCATATATTAGCGACACAATTATTATAAAGTTCATATTCCTCTTAATTTTGTACCATGTATCTTAGCTAGGTTGCCATTACAAAGCCAATCTAAACAAGTATAGATATTAAAATGATATAAATAACATCTAGAACTAAATGTGTCCATGACTGCATGCAAATGATTTTATCCTTAGTCTTTCTGTTTTACATTTTCTCCCTCCTCTCGTCTCCTCTGTTGTAGGCAGTGGGGATGACGGAATTCCACTGATCTAAGTTGCGAATTTGATGGTGCCCCCATCAAGTGTGATATTGCACTTGTTTTTTGGGGCCTAATGTTTGTCCAAGCAGTATTTTAGTCTAAGAACGAATAAGTACTTTATTTCTAGGCTGCTTCTGCTTCTGCTCTTCTCAAACAGAATGTTGAAGAAACGTAATGCACACCTAATGACTAGGACTAGGCGTTTGTTTCTGAAATCGTAGGGAGCTAGTTGAACTAAGAGAGGATTGGTTCCTAACAAGTGGTATCAGTGATTGTACAACATCTGTCATGAGTGGCCTGTAATCAGCTTCTGGCTGTATGCACATTGCTGCAATGGCAGCTATCTGTAAGTCCCATAGTAGCAGAAAGCAAAAGTTATTTACTTGATGTGAAATGAAAAATATAAGTAGTCCAAGACATCAAGTGATAGTGATGGAAATGAGAGAACAACAATAACTAAACAAAACCAAATTTGACCTGAATTAAATCCTTCTTAGAGTACTGTCCGCGTAGAGCTGGGTCAACCATTTCAATCACCTTTTCTCTGTTTGTCAACCTTGGAAGAGCCTGATGAATAACAAATATGACAGTCAATGTTACAGCTTAGCTTCGTCACTAATATTTTGGAAGGAACACTTGGAATTTTTTTTTCTCCTTTGGTTTTAATATAAACATAAGTTACAGAATCGATTTTATTGTTTTAAAAAATGAAGAGTATTACTACTATTTACTAACCCAAGAGACAAGGACGTGTTCTCCTGGGGCCCTCTTGATATCAACTGGCACACGTCCCGTGAGCAGTTCGAGAAGAACCACACCATAGCTGTAAACATCTGACTTTGTAGTAAGCTTACCCGTGGCGTACCTGCACCATGCCCAATTCCAAGGGACAAATTAAATATATGCTATTAAGTTATGAAGCAAATTATAAATGGTCTCCAGTATATATTTATACTATATGCCAGAAATCATAAAATTAAAAAAATTACAGCCTGCATGATAGGGACTTGACTGTGACCATGTGCATGGTTCTTTTTTTTAACACTCCAGGTTATGTACTTGGAGTGTGGGTTGAGACTGAAGATAAGGCAAGGTGCTTCCGACATATGAAATGGGGTAATAATACTCACTCTGGTGCCAAATATCCAGTGGTCCCCAACACACGACCGTTCCTCTTCTCTGATCCCATCTTAGCCAATCCAAAATCAGACACTTTGGCACGGAAATTTTGATCCAGTAGAACGTTGTTACTCTTGAAGTCTCTGTGGATCACAGGTGAGACTGCATGCTCATGCAAGAATTCCAGTGCTCTGGCACAATCAAGGGCTATCCTCATCCGGGCCCACCAATCCAACGGCTGATATTGATCGTTGGGGGTGTGAAGATGGTAGTGGAGTGTTCCATTGGGCATGTATTCAAAAATCAGTAACCTGTGGTGTTGGTCAGCACAATAGCCAAGTAACTCCACCAAATGAGGAGAGTGCAAGCGACTTAAGAGATCGACCTGTGCAATAAATGTCATTTAGTCTTCACACCCATGTGCTGGATTTGAATAAAGCTCACAATGAGTTGTCAAGTGGGATGGACTCATTGAAAGATAAAAAGACATTTGCATTCCAAATTTTCATGGTCCCAATTTTGGTTGCAAAACACCACAGATTTTTTTATTTTTATTTTAAATAATATTTGACAGGAAATGTCAGTATTTTAATGACCTAGGGATAAGTTTTATTAATATTTTGATTCAACGGTAGTGCATAATTCTTTATAACATTCACCAACAAATAGATAACTTATTTTTTTAGTTTTATGAAGGATTCTTTTAATCATTAACATGCTTTCACAGTTTAAAAAATCTTCTAGGTTAGAAGATGCTGAAAAGTTAAAAAAGTTAATTTATACCCCTAACGAATACCATTACACTTGTCAAATGTCATGCCATGAAGGCTTATTAAGGTTGTCACGTGATAGGTTGTAAAATTCCTTTCATATTAATATAACACCGTTCCTTAGGCAACCAATACAAGTTTCAGCTTAGCAAAAGACAAAAACAAAGTCTCTGAACAAACTGGATCTAATACATGGAAAGGAGACATAGAGAGAGATAGATAGAGCAAGTAAGAACAAGAAATAATTAAATATTTTGCTTAAAAAAAAAAAGAAGAGGATATATTAAGTAGATCATTAAATGAAGCAGAGTCACTCACCTCTATTCTGAAGGCACGCTCCCCTTGCTTACCCTCAGTGCGAAGCAACTTAATTGCTGCCAAAGTGCCATCACTTAGAACACCTCTATACATCAAACCATGCCCTCCAATAATTCCATTACTACCAATCACATTTGCTTCGCTGAATCCATCAGTTGCAATTTCTAACTCCCTATACGTGAACACTTGCACTCCACGAAATTTAGGTGCTGGGGTCCTGCTCAAATTTCCCCCATGAAGACACCCACTTTTCACATCTACAATTTAATGTATCCAAGCATTTATGCATTAGCTTCTATGAATATTAATTAAAGCCTCACTCTTTACTCCTCAAGAACTAGCAACAAATTTGAACTACTATTAAGGACAATTAATGAATTAATGATTTAGTAGAGACAAATTCATGTGATCATCTGGTGCCTGATAAAAATTAAACAGTTGCAATTCCTAGCTAGAAATTAGTAACTCGTCTAAATTTGCATATAGTAATGGTTTCTGTATCTGCTTCATTAATTGAGAAACTGTTCGCCATTAATTGATAACATGTGATATGTTACTAGTTAGTTACCTGGGCTAGAATTCAACGTTGTTGAAGTAATGAGTCTGCTGCTTGTGTCATGAAGCTCTCTGCTGTCTTCTTCGCAAGTTCCATTCTTGCTGGAGGGTTTTTGGCGACGGATCAAGAATAAGACCACGAAAATGATAAATAGGACCGTGACTAAGGTGACGAATGAGATGACTATGAGAATGGTTTTGGAGGGGAAATGGCCATGGCTATGGTTATGGCTATGTCTTTCTGAATGTAAGTGGTGTTGTGTGTAAGAATGGTTCCTAGTTGGTGGCCCTGAAGGTACAGTGGTTGTAGTAGTATTAACTTCCATGACAGACAACAGAGAAAAAGAAAAAGAAAAAAGAGAGAAAAATTAAATGGTTTTTGTTTTGAGGTCAGGAAGAAGTTTGGGATGGGAAGGCAGGGAAGTAAGAGAGGGTGGAGGAGAATGGGAAATGGGTTTTGTTTATGGTAATAAACAAAACAATGAGGGGTGCAAGTATTTGCAAGTTTTAAGCCTCCTTTCCTAGGAGGGCAAGTCACCTTCTCTCTCTCGTGAATATTTAATCAAGTGGTTTTGGTGTACTTCATTGTCTCTTCTTTTGTTATTTTCTAAGGAATTGTCTCTTTCTTTGTATAAGAAAATCTTGGAAGCTTTTGCACAATCAATCTTTCACTCATGCTCTCTCTATAATAATTCGCTAATTATAGATTATCTACATTCCACTTTGCGGAAACAAGAATGGATTTGTAGCATGTCTTTTTCTCAATCTTCTTTGGTAAAAGAAAACAAAAAAAGATAATTATGCTTTTGGCTGGCTGGATCAATCAATTTATACCTGCTGTTGCTGCTGGGAGTGGTCACCGGTCAACCAGTTCCAACACTAGTGAGACTGAAGCAAAGGGGATCAGTTAGCTCTAGGTGACTGCCATCTAACCAATTGCCATTTCCACCAGTCACTGCCAAATAGCAATACTCCAATTGCCACCTGCATAACTCAAAATTGCAGAATTCCAATGCTTAAATTTGTACATGTTTTCTGATTGAGTAAATCATTTTCCACTATGCATCATTCTATATGGTTTAGTTATTTCATATGGCTATGAAGGCTAGCTGAAGAAGGGGATAAAAAGGCAAACAAACTTGCTTTTAGATACTGCATTTAGCTAATCTAATTAAGAAACCGATATAAACCACATACCCTGGTCTTTCCCTTGCTTGTTTCTATTTTCAGCATATTTTAATTGGATAGCAATACTGATATTCAGATCTCCTAGAAGAAAAATGAGATCATGCTTATAGTTTTCACATGAATGAATCAGAACCAATAAATATAAAATTTGGCATTTGTTTTGGACCCATTACGGTTTGCCACGCTACCTGCGGTTCGCGGTAACTACTTAACCACTTTACTTGCCATTTACTGTAATATAAGGCATTTCATGCCTATAAGCACATTTCTAAACCTCAATTTACTCATTTCCTATACTTACTGACTTCAACGTTGGAGTGTCATTACAGGTATTTACAAGTTCTATTTCTTATCAGAGGTCATTGCTACTTGCGAAGTTGTCTATGTTGCCTGAAGCATCCATGCACCAAGTTCAGAGATACAAAAATTCCTCCATAGTCCAAACAACATTCATCTAATATAATAGGTAAAATTCAAAATTTAGTCCATAACATCATTTTTCGTTTTAATTGCTGATATGTGTCTAGCATATGATGTTTTTTAAGCTAAAAGAATAAAGGAATCGATCATAATTGAGTGATAATTGCATATATATGTGGAAGTTTTGATTATTTCGTCCTCAATCATACTATCACTCATTCTATGTATTTTTATAGTAGAAAACCAAGAAAAGAAGTGAAGAAAGCAAGATCAAGAAAAGTCAAGAATTCTCTGTGATCTCACGTGACCTGTGCGAGAATTGTCGCCATTCACGCCAAAGGATTAAACTACAAGAATCTTCTCTGTGATCTCACGCGACCCGCGCTAGAACTGGCGCCAGTCGCGCCAAAGACTTAAATTACAGAATTCTTCTCTGTTATCCTGTGCGACTGGTGTGGGAGTTGGCGCCATTAGCGCCAAGATGTTATGACGTCGCGCCATCAGCGCGAGAATCCGCACGAGTAGCGCGAGCGACACGGGTTTTCAGATTTTTCTTTCATAGTGCACGAGACTAGGGGTATGTTGGGGGATTTTATACCCTAAGTATAAATAGAGACTTACAAAGCTAAAAGGAGGACTTCCACACTTGCAAATATCAGAATAACAGAGAAGGAGACAGCTTTGGGAGTACTCTTGCTAGGTCAAGGAGATTGAAGAGATATTTCTCTTCTTCTTTTCCTTTTCTGTTCTTCATCTAGACATATCTTGTTTTACACTATTAAAGTCAAACATGAATAGGTCTGGCTAGTTCTCTTCATTGTAGTTAGGGTCACAACCTAATGTGAACTCCTTTGTTATTGGATTGAATTCTATGATTCTTTTATGCTAAATTATTTTGCTTCACCTTGTTTTGAATGAATTATATATCTTTATTAGAATTGATCAGTTTGATAAAGTTCTGAGGGTTAAGGTTCATAATAAGAATATTGAAATTATAATTTCTGACTAAGGTAAAGTAACAATCGTTATATTATCTAGGAATAGGCATGTATGTTTGCAGATGAATTGATGTATCTAACGTAATTCTTAATCTAAGAGAGATCACTAAGGAATTAAGATTTTTACTTGGGTTAAAAGATTAAAGTCACTAAAGAATTAAGATTTAACTATTATTCACGTAAAGATGCGTTATCTGAATAATTAGGATAATTGAATGTAGTATGCAATCCAAATAAGGAAGGTGAGATCAAAAGTTGCGTGTGTTCTAACTACAATTTTTTCTCATAATTTACTCTAAATCTAATTATCTTCGTCTTTGAATTCTCATTAATTCTTAATTTTTATTCTTTAGTTTTCCTTACGTCAAGATATAAAACTCACTTTCATCAACGTTTATTCATCCAATTTAAAGATAATAGTTGTGATAATTTTAGTGCATCAATCCTTGTGGGATGATATTCTACTTATCATTTTATTACTTAAAATGATGGGTACATTTATTGAGATCCTAACAGTTGTTGTATGAAGAAAAATTTATATGTTGATTTCAACTTTAAAAAACATTTACAAATCAGTTTTTACCAGCATTATAACTACGTTAGATTTGTCCGTGTTTAACAATTATTTCCGTTTTAATTCTTACAAATTTTTTTGTTATAACAATTTTTTTATATATATATTTTGATTCCTACTTAAAAAGAAAAACTCAAATATAAATACCATTACTATACGAGGGTCCAGTGGCAAGAAGTCACAGAGATCCCTGACTGTTACGGAAGATTGGCAATCATATGGCCTGCAACCACATGCCTTTCTGTCGTCCATAAAGTTAAGTCGTCAAAACACCACAACAGGAAACATTCTCTTTCAAACTTAAACACATGGCTAATGTTCAATCTTTTATTATTCCTTATTTTGTTATTCGCTGCCACAACCTGGGCCTCACCAGTCACCATTATATATTTATCAAACAAGATAGAAATTCATCATAACATTTGCTACAAAGGCAATTGTCCAATTGGGTATTCCTCACCTACCAAGTTAATTTGCATAACTAATCACGACTTTTCCCTCATTATTCTTCTCACTTATCACAGGATTACCCTTATCTTACGCTCACCAACAGACAAGCACGTCAATAAAATAAATAACAATACTACATAAAATTATTCCCACTTCCCAAGGTAAGAATAGTACTATTCGAGTGAAGCAAATTAAGATCACGTGTTTGCAGTGCAGGTGTAAAACTGGAAATTGTAAAGGGAATTGAATATTTAGGGAGTAATGTATAGCGTTTCTCTAGTACGTAAGTGGAACATTTGGTAAAATTAATCTCGTATGCATATCTTTGGTCCTTTTTTTTCTAAGAATTGGGGAGGGTAAAACTTCAATACCGGCTAGCTATATGGTTTTTAAAACGTGGTTAGTACATGTCAATTTACATTAAAATGATTTGTAAACTTAATCGATTTTAACTAACAGGTTTATTCTCTAAAACCTCCAAGTCTGGTTCATTGAGGGTGTGGATCGAAGCCCAGATCAATGGATCCGTGATTTCTGTAGCCCAGTTGCTTAACCTCTAAGACCCATTCCTGGTCGGATGGTCGGTCCTTTTTATTCTTTGTGGGTGTATTTTTTGTTTTTTTTTTTTTTCTTCTTCCCGGGGGCAAAACGGGTGTTATCAAAATTTGAAGGTTGTTGTCATGTTGTGGGACCAGGAGACTTGACTACAAGTATGTTTTCATCCATTCAATTTTTCACTTTTTGACCAAAAAGAAAAGAAAATAAAAGTTCAAAATTTTATTAAATAAAATATCTTTCAAAGATTGCAATGTTGAAATTGAATAAGATTATTATATAAAAAAATCATTATGTATTTAAAGTAATTATGTATTTAGGATTTGAAATTTAATGATATTTTTATATATTAAAGTTGAATAGGATTTATAGAAAAAATTTTCCTCCATATATTTAACACAATTGTAAATTCAAAATTTGATATAAAATGTATGATTATACTGAAATAATTCATGTAAGTTAATTAGGCATTTGGTGATAAGTTTCATTTTCAATTAAAATAACAAGCAAAATATAATGGTAAAAATAAATGAATTGTATTTATTATGTACATAATAAAAATTAAATTATAATATAAAAATAGGAGCATTTGAAACTTTGATTTTAAAATTTAGTTTAATTGATTGAAAGCTATTTTACTGATGATTTGTAAATATATAATTATTATTGACTAAAGAAAATTAAGCATTCTATATTTCGTGGAATTCTTATGATTTTACTTTCGTAATGAATAACATCAATCTTCATTAAAAAATAAAAAATATTTAAAATAATAATTAGGATAAAATATGTTTGAAGTCTTTCTAAAATTTAAAATATATTAATTTTATTCCCATAAAAAAATTTCTATTAATTTGGTCCCTTTAAAAATAAAATATATTTCTGTTAGATGTAACGCCCCAGTTACAACCGAGGTCATTATCCAGTCTTAAATACTATCATTAACGATAATTATCAGAGTTAAACAGTTTGGAAGCATACAATAACATAAACAGGGCATCAACAAATGTCATCATCATATACACTGTACATTTGACATGGTGAATATACATCAAATGTCTGTGTCTCATACAAAACTGTACATAAACCCCCCCTCAGGGTACAAAATAAAAACCAAAGGCGAATACAAAACATCTGAGCCATCTACTCATATCCTCTAGCCTAAGGTTTACAAATCCAAGCTATCCCTGCATAGGCTTCTTGCCCTGGGATCTATCTGCTCCGCCTGATGATTCACCTGCAAAACATAAGCCCCACACACGGGGTGAGATATGAAATCTCAGTAAACTCAGGGCCCTTGAAGGTATTTCTTTCCCCTGGTTCACTTTCCAACATATACATAGATACAACATATCCAAGATAGTCATTCTCAGATTACAATCATAATCTCAACCATATCATCATCAGACAGCCAGTAATCTCAATTATCATCCACCTAGCCACAACCAGGTGCCTCAAGCACGGCCTACAACCGTTCATAGCAGAAATCACTACCTGACCACAATCAGGCTATAATCACTCCCTGACTACAATCAGGTTATACTCATGGCATACCGCCAAACATCACATCCAACTCTATCCTGCTGAGGCTACATCTAGCTATATAGGAACATCTCCTCTCAGGAGGCTACATCTATATACTAGGAACATCTCATGCCAGGATTCAATCATCTACAAGAGACTACATTTGTATATATAGGGACATCTCCACTTGAGGAGGCTACATCTATATAACAGGAACATCTCATGTGTCTGGCGGAGGCTTCATCTGTATATATATAGGAACATCTCAATCAAGAGGCTACATCTATATATAACAGGCACATCTCCTTCTAACGAGGCTACATCTGTGTATATAGGAACATCTCCATTCGGGAGGCTACATCTATATCACAGGAACATCTCGTATCCTATCTCATCACACTTGCCTGAGGAGGCTACATCTGTGGATATAGGAACATCTCCATTCGGGAGGCTACATTTATATCACAGGAACATCTCACTGCAGGTCTTACTCAATCTCAAGTCATCTATCCTACTACCATAGGATTATCTCCATTTAATTCTCAGAATTCACAATCAATCTATAGTCAGTCACGCCTATCACAGGCTGAAGGATCATAATCATGTCAATCAATTTCCTAACACAACATTCACACACAATACATATCACTCCCTCTCCAAAGGGTTCAGCATGCATCTTAAACAAATATATATATTCAATACATATCATTCCCTCATCAAAGGGTTCAACTTGCATCTCAAGTATATCAAGCCAATACATACCATACATATCATTCCCTCACCAAAGGGTTCAGCTTTCATCTCAAGCATGTACAAGCAATACATGTCATTCCCTCATCAAAGGGTTCAGTTCACATCTTAAGCATATACATTCAATACATGTTATTCCCTCATCAAAGGGTTCAGCTTATATCCCAAACATATACATTCAATACATATCAATCCCTCATCAAAGGGTTCAATTCACATTTTCAGCATATCAAGTCAACACATCAATTTCCATTACAGGGCACAGTACACAATTTTGTAATCATTCACATTCACACTCATGTTCCACATACATACAATCATTCACATCAAGACTATCCCATCAATTGGAGCATGGTAGAACACAGTAAAGGACATACAACAAGGACCAAGAGCTTACCTGCTCTAAGCAACACACCGGCTTCCCCGGTACCGTGGCTACCACCACCAGAGATATCAAGCTCACGTCCTAAAGGCATACAATCACATATCAAATATCATTCTATCTGTACAACGCATAAATCTCTAGCAAAATATGCGGAAAAACATAAATTGCTGCATAAAATTCTGCAGATTTTACACCCACTTGGAAAAATCACAAATCCTTGTGGGAAGCTCCTAAAATCACGAGAATTTAGAGGCATCAAGATATATCTCTTATCTTTTAAAAAAAACTGGTTTCATCAAAAACCATGAACCACAGCCTCTGCAGCAAACCAAAAACCAGAACTGTCACGCATCAAAATAGTGCTGACAGCAACAAACCAACTCAACCAGCCATCTTTCGAAGACAACCCACACCAGATTACTCGTCCAAATGAGCTGATATTTTACAGGCATGAAGTTCACATACCCATCTTTCCATAGCCACTGAAATCACTCGATTTGGATCATCCTAGACAGAGTTATGCTTTCTGAAAAATGGATCTCTGCAGCAGAAAAATCTTCTAA
Organism: Glycine tomentella; assembly: GCA_007407185.1. Taxonomy (NCBI): domain Eukaryota; kingdom Viridiplantae; phylum Streptophyta; class Magnoliopsida; order Fabales; family Fabaceae; genus Glycine; species Glycine tomentella. The sequence goes on along the minus strand of PYAF01004398.1, from coordinate 161,277 downwards.
AAGCAGAGTATAACAGCCTGTTATAACTCTGCACCACAATTTCTAAGAGACTTCAAAAATAGCACAAAAATTCCAGAGTAAAACTAACTCTCTTAGCTTTCAAATGGCACCAGTTTTACACCATTTGGACACCGATAGATCCTGCTATGGACAAAACACCAGAACTACCCAAATAGGTGTTCTTGGCTGTCATGAACAAGCATGCATGATTTATGCATAGAACACCATATCAACTCAAAATCAACTTCTATCCTCTCCAAATCATACTTCAAAACTGCCTCACCCTCTAAAACTCAGCATACATCAATCTCACTCCAAACCCTAACCCTAACCTCAAGAATCAAAGAGGAATAGGAGGAGATTTCAAACCTTAGAGTTCAATACACCACAATGGAGGGTAGACCAGCACTCCACGGCTTCCAATCATGGTTCCGCAGCGCCGAACGAAAATGGGCAGATACAAAACCCACTTTTTTCTTCAAATCACCAACACCCAAGGCTCAAAAACAACAAAGAACAAAGGAGAGGGCCTTCTTTCTTACTTGTTTTGTGATTTCAACCACTAATCACATGAAAATGGAGAGAGCTTGGGAGTGGAGAAAAAATCAGAGGAGAAGAAAAGAGAAGATGAAACAAGCAGAAAACGTGTTCCGTTGCTTATAACAAGAAACCGAGGGTGCGTCCAGCAATTTACTAACTACACCCGTACCTCAGACAAAGACCAAACTGCCTTTTCGTAACTCCGTTTAATTACGTAAATATCACCCAAATTACCTTAATTAAATTTAGTGATATTACAATAGACACATTAGAGAATCAAAATTTCCACTAAAAACTAGGAAAAATATGTTTTATTTTTTATATGATCAAATTAAAACAAATTTTTTTTATGAAAATAAAATTAATATTTTTCAAATTTCACTATAACTTCAAACATATTTATACCTTAATAAGTAATTAAAGAAGAAGAAAAAATATTAATTTGGTGTAAAAGTTTAGAAGACACGTGAAAATAAAGTGTCCTGAAAATTCACCTCTTATGAAAAAAGAAATGAAAATTCAAATTTATCATATAAAATTTCCTTGAATATTTCCTATTGGCTTGGTTGTTGGTTGTCCCCATTGTTTGAAGAGACATGATGTTGATATCATATTCAAGAAGGCAAAACAATATACGAGTTATATATTTAACAGTGAAATTGGTTTAAGCTCATCGAGGTATATGATCATTGATCAATAAAGCATTTAGACAATACCCTGATATATGATCATATTCATCAGGAAAACTAAGGAATACTTGGCCACTGATGTAGCATCACCTTTGGAGTAAGGGAAGGAGAGAATTCAAATTCAAGTCCATATCTATTTTGATATAGTTTGATGGAGTGTTTGAGGATGAGCGCAACACAGATGTTTTCTGTCTCTAAGTTCTGTAGGTAAAGTTTAATGATTGTCAAATCAAACCACCATTTATTTACTAGCACAATAATTGATTAATTTAAAGGTTTAACCAAGCTATATATAAAGTCTCAAAACATTTCCCTTTCTTTGAAAGTTTCTCGGTTGCAATTGGGCTGTGCCCCCCTGTTAATAAATAAATAAAAAATGTTCCATCATTTCCCTTTTCATTTGGAAGAAGCAGGGGAATATACAATTAAGTCCTATATGATATTGATTCGTAAAATAGCGGGGATTATATAATTTAGTTCAACTCCTTAATTTACAAATAGTTTATCATCATATGTTCCATCCTTTTTTCTGGAGGATGTGGAGCCAGAAAATATTATCATTTTCTCATGTAAGCTAGCTTGATAGTAAAATCTTCCAAAATTCATTGCCTTCATCAAGTTGGCAGCTTGTGATAATATTCGTCACTCATACGATCTTGCTCCCTAACCACATGCACCCTGCAACATTGAAGCAATGATTTCCTTACCCAAGTTTGTTCTAAGAGAAAAGGACATCAAATATCATTGGCATGGCAGCTAACACTCATGAATTGGGGAGTACAAATTGGCCTCTGAGACCAGATTTTAGAGATATATATATTACCGTTTTATAAGTGAGGGTGGATGCATGCAAAAGAGACAAGATGCAAAGTGCATACCTGCGCATGATTGATGACAGTTGACAACAGAAGCTCATCAAAGATGATCTACAATGCTAGCTAGATAAAAAAACTAAAGGGAAATAAATAGTTTATGATAAGAATGATAGTTAGTTAGGCACAAAAGGAAATATCTACTAATTAAAGCAAAGGAGGAATTTAGAAATATCTCAATATCTACAGAACAAAATAATAGAATTATTAATTCTATAGTACTTTAGAAAAATGTTTCAAACTTGATGAATATATCCGCTATTTTCTCCATATTAATGATGGGCTCGGGTCTCGGGTGTATTGGTACAATAACTCCCCTGCTAGAACATACTCCTAAAAATATCTCAAAAATATTCCTTCATCAAATTGATCTCACTACGAGCTTTTTGGTCCATGCCAAATATTTAGGTTACCAACTCTGTTAATGTAATCCAGTAAAAAAGACTCTGTCAATGTAATTTGTTTTTTTTTTGTAACAAAAATTATAGAACATCCTTTAGCATAAGAGGCTGTGTAAATCAAATTGTGGGAAGTGATCCCCATTTAGTAAATATCCTTTAAGTGATATTCATTTTACGGTATTACAGATGCAACATAACCTTTCAGGGTTAGCCTATTGGTTGGAGTTTATATAATTATTTCAAAGTCGTTCAAACTTTGTGATTTTCGTGTAGAAAATAAAAAATTTGTAAATGCAATAATTTACCATATATTTCTAACTTGCTTTTGAAGGCAGAGAGTTAATTGAACCGGAACTGGAAGCACTTTCCAAGATTTTTGTTGAAATATTTTCGTATCTTCAACTCACGATTCCATTTTCATGAAACATCAGCATTAGCTTATTTAAATGTGGCGTTAATGGTTTAAGAAGTAGATTATATTAATCCAAAAGACCTAGTTGAAAAGGAACTAATGAGACAGAAGCTATAAAGAGACAAAGCAGTGAAGCTACAAAATGTTCAAAACCACATTCCTGGGAACACAGGACCCACGATCCATTTGAATAATGAGAATGTGGGTACATATTTTTGTTCTTGGAATTTGCTGTTCGCACAAAAACATCAAAACAAGTCGTCCCTACGCTTGAAAATCACTTCTGTTGTCTAATGTTTTTTTTATAAGCAAAACTTTATTAATAAGGCTTAAATTGAGCACAAAATGTACCCAATTCAAGATAAATAATTCTGTTGTCTAATGATTCATCAAGACTTTCATGGCTTACCATTTGGTTGAACTTGAATCTTCCCCAAATTCAAAGAGATCTTGTAAATACATACTTATTAATAATTGATATATCTATTTAATTTATGCACTTAAATTACATAATAATTATCTAATTTATTCTTTTTAAATGCTTCTTTTAACTTAAAAAGATGAGAATTTAGGTATTTTTTTAGCTTTTAGCTTAAGAATGTTAAAGTTAGTGAATTTATAATATTTTATTCTATTTTGTAGAGTTTTCGTACATCATAGAGGACTGGAAGATGTATGAAGAATTGGAGCAGAACACTCACGAGAAGCCAAGCTGGAAGCTAGCTGTACCGTGCATGTGCGCTAAGCGCTCATTTGGAGGCTTAACACGTGGTCACTTAAGTTAGTTATTCTATGCATGTTTAGACTTAGTACACAATGATTTTTTGGGAAAGCATAACAGGGGGAGGGATATTGTACGCATTCTTACATTTGCATATGAAAAGAGACTGTTTCTGGATTCGAACCCATGACCAATAAAGACACAATTTTATCGTTGTGTTAGGACTTGCCCTCATATAAGTGATGCATTATTCCATTAAAAATATAGTTCGTCTAGGGCACGTTCTAAAGGAAAAATATCCACCTTGGGAGCTCTTCCTCTTCCATTTCTTCCACTTTCTTTGTTTCATCTTCTTGTCTTGAGTCTCTCATGACAATAAGAGACTAATTTATCCATTGTTGGGACTTGGATACCAAAAACTTTGTGATGTAATGATCTTTACTATTCATTTAATGTTATTTCAGTATTATTACTTCCTTTCGATATTTATTGTTTTGTTTATGATTTGATCACCCATTTACATGTATATTATATAGTTTTAATAATTGGGAAATGTGTTTACTCTAAGAACATGAAGGAACTTCTAAATAATCCATGCCTAGAGATGAAATGGTGTTAATTAGTCTTATTTATGTATCTTTATTCTTAAAGCAAGTTACTTGGTTTAGCTTTCTAAGGGACTATGAGAGAAATCGAGTGATTTAGGATTTTTCATATAAGAGATCATAATTAGAGTAATTTAGTTGATGAAGGTAATAGTTAGAATAACTTTAAATGGTGAAAAACTTTAACATTGCATCAAGAGTACTTTTAGCAGACCAAGCATCCAACACTTTTACAAAAATCTACATCAAGTGTTATTTTTACATCCAAAGTGTTTGTTTTTGTTGCCTTTTGGATCTTGCTCTGTTTTTATGTCTTTTATTATTGTTGAAATTTACATTTTTGCGCTATTACTCTTAAATATATTCGCTCTTAGTCATTTCGTTACTTAAAATTCGGCACATATAAACTTTGAGCATAATCAAAATCCTTATAGACTCAACACTCTCTTACAATTTAATATTACTTTGATAAACTGATACACTTATTAATAACTTAATACTTACCAATACAAAAATTATCCTTGTTGATAATCAATGCTAATGTAGGACTATTGGAGAATTGGGGGTATAAAAGCTCCAATTGTCAAATGGGTACATCAGTCTAGATGAATAAGAAGAAGGGGTCCTTCAATAACACAAGAGAAGACAAATTAATGTGATAAAAATGTTAAAACAGATTTTAATGCATCTCGAGGAATGTTGTGTTGGAACTTGAGCATGGTTGAAATAAGGACTCATGCTAAGATTCGGACAAATTTAGCAAAAACAAATTTGGTCAATCCAATCTTAGAAAACTACACTTTTCTTTCTCAAATCTCCAGCATCGGACTTACGTCATATCACACCCACTCTAATGTGTTTTCAATATGTTGTCCTCCTCTAGTATTAAGGGGATAGAAGCAAAATCTCACTAGACACAACCTTAGCAGCTAGCCGTTAAAATTGTGTGCAGTTACATCGAGTGGATAATATTAACAATTTATGGACTTGGCATTGTACATACTAGTTGAGTGAATTTTGTATTTTGAATCATAGCATATTTTCAAGTGTTATAAAATTTTGAGTACATATATTAAAATTTTGTATGTATGTATCATTTGTGAGTTGAGAGAACAATATAGTCTTATTTTTTTCCTTTAGCTTTCCCTTTTCTCTTTTTCTTCTTCTTTGTTGGGTGATGCTTTTATGTTTAGGCTTGTTAATCATTACAGATGCTAGTCCTTTTATTTACTTGCTGCTTCCTGCTCCTTTGTCTAAGAATCAATTTAGCGGCTGATAAGAGTTGATTTTAATTCGTTGTAATATTTAATATAGTACAGTATTAGTATATATATTACATACTCAATATGTTATATTTCATTCCCTCCTCTATATCTATCTATCGTCTACATTCCCATTTCCTCTTATTGCTGAGAATCCAATCAGTCTATGATGACAATGTGTCTATCTTTTCAGATATGATGGCCATTGGACCGTTCACTGTTGTGAGAATGTCTGGTTTTGATGGTGATGGTATTGGTAAGCGAGAGGCTAGGGCGGTGAATATTATAGAGATGCTTTAATTTACCATGTCTGCAGATGCTGATGTTCTCTGTCTTTTGAGTTGTTGTTTTTTAACACTTTACCAATTTCTATTGATTCAGTTTAATCATCTTTTAAGTTGGCACTGGTGTCACTTGATGTGGACTGTGTTGAGTTTGTGCCTGCATGTTTAGTCTCTTTCTTTAAATGTTAATTATCTGATTATTGTGGTTTGGTAATTAATTGAAGACCTTGCCAGATGTGTGTTGAACTATCTTGTAGACAATTCTACGAGAGGTATGTTTCTTGTTTTGGCTCAAGAGTAAGTGCACACGGGTGATGCCATGAATTATAGGCCGCGGAGGCTATGCTAGGCTTTGTCATTGACATGTTACTTGTTACAACAGTATTTTTACAATGTTATTGAAATGTTAACATTGTTTGTCGCCTCTCCGAATCTAATACTAATGCTTGAAAAAAAAGTAAGAGATGTGTTTCACTCTCCTCGATTTTTAATAAGATAAGCTATCTATTCCTTTTACAGTTCCTATATCAATATTCAACTAACCTTCAGAATTCATCATGGTTTAGACAGTAGTAGGTTGTAACTAATGTAGATTAGTTCCTAGGATTAAGGCTTCTACGTTCTACTCTTTATATAGGTGCAAATTACCATAATCTTCCTTTGAGGTATAGCAATACATATATAAAACCACTACTTGAGATTTTATATAATCGACATTTTGCTATTTGTTGTTATAATACATGGAAAAAATTGTTTTTTTTAGTTCTAATATTTTAAAGACCAAATTCTTCAATATAAAAAATATAAAAATCTTGACAACATGTGACAAAAATATAGGGGATAAAACATAATTTTCCCTTAATGAGACTTTCTATATAATCAAACCGAATTACTTTTATCAGGAATGGGCGTATGACGGGAGTTTGTAAGCAAGTAAACGTTGGAAACGAAAATCCCAATATAATGGAAGATACACTAGCAATAGTTGTTCAGAACTTCAGATATATGCATGTAAATTCAATTTTTTTATTAGTTTAATTTCAGTATATTCGAATTTGTTTCAGCCGTAACCAAGATAATAAGCACGCGTAATAGTGTGATTTGTGAACTGTGATGTATACTGGTCTTGATAATTGCGTTAATTGAAGCCGGTGAAATGAATGAATATTTGTTAAACTGATATATTATGGCCTTGTTAACTACTTTGGTCCAAGTTAGCAAACTTAATTGGGATATTATCTCTTTGGCACATGGTTAATGGTTTGCACTGTTTCGCTTTCGCATCCCTTTTACTGCCACCTCATCCAGGTTCTAAACTTCTAATAGAAGATCTAAGAATTATTGAATCCTTAATTAGTTTGGATTAGGTGACCAATCAGCCTGGTCCTTGTGCTTTCTTACCCTTTTGTTTGCTTGGGTTGAAAATTATTTAATAACTTCACCAACAGGTACATATGCTTCCACTTATCAATTTTCTTTTTCTTTTTCCTTGCCTTTTGTTGCTCATACTTGTCAATCTTCAGCACAAAATAAAACGGTTCTCGTATATACTTGTCTACTCATGTGAATATCATTAATAATATCCTCAAATTGCAGTAGGAACCACAACCACCAATAGCATGTAAAATTAACTGATACTAAATTCTTCCAAGTGAACCTAAATATGCAGTTAGATTAGATTTTATAGTTTATAAGTCCTATTTAGTTGGGAGCATAATTTTCTTGTACCGAAATATTTGTTCTTTCGTAAATATATATATATATATATATATATATATATGGCAAAGAAAACTCAGATTTGTTGTGCATTAGCGACAAAACTGTATGGTAGTTACTGTAAGAGAATAGTGATGGAGTGAGTTAGATACATAGAGGACAGAGGAAAGGAGAGGAGGATAAATTCAAAGCAGTCAATCATATTATGTTACGTTGCATCGTTGTTCGAGAAAGCGAGGTGGTAGTAGTAAACACATCAGTCAAATTGTTCTGTGTCTGTGTGAAGGAGCATTAATTTTCTTTTCATCGCAGAACATGAAGTAAACTCTGGCAGTGTTATGTTGTGTGTCCCCCGCACACGGTCCCAAAAGAATAAAAAGCACAGAGCAAAAGTGGGAATATAGAATATCAGTCGCGACAAGCAAGCGTAAAACCACAGTATCTTTTCTTTTCTTTGGCATCTTAATATTTATTACTACATTAAAGTTCAATTTGGATCCAACTTCGTCAGATATTTCGAATATTGAGGTAAATAAAAGGTACCGAAAGCACAGTCTCAAATCTCAATGTCTGAAAGTCTTAATTGGTGTCTTAAAGCAACGGGAACTATCCTATCCTATCCTTCCTTTCTCCTCTTCTTGTTTGTGGGGATTGCTGCTTCCTCCTTCCATCCATCAATTTTAATTTCTTACCTATGCTTGTCAAATTAATAACTAAACAGTATAATTTGTCTTTTGGTCTTTGTATTACATTGCAGGATCAAACTTTCTCTGACTTGAAATTTCACTGAATCCTGACATCATGGTCAACTGGTCATGCATTAAGAAACTAGAATGTCATGAGTTGAGCTTCTGCATGCGTACTGTTCAATGGGTCGGGTACAGGCCTGGACTCTGGACCGACCCAATGGATCCATGATTAGGTTAGGATGTGTAGCATCTGGGTTCCACTTCCACAGCCACACATGGTGTCAGTGTCAACACGTGAGCAGTTAGCAGCAGGATCAATAATTCAATTCAATTTCTGTACCAGTAAGAGTTGAACCTAACACAAAAGATTAATACTTTACATCATAGCAAAGCAAAATAAATTTTGAACGTTTGTTGAGAAAAATACTGAGCAGTTTAATAAAATTGTCTAAAGAAAATACATAAAATATCAATTGAATTGAGGTTGGGTTTTGGTATTGGCCCTCCACTAGTAGTGAGGCTTCCTCCCAATCTCATAAAAGCATTAATGAGCCTGAAGTGATTAGCCAACAACTCCACTGTACCAACCCTGGCCTTTCTGTTTGGGGTCCCAAGTCCTTATTAATTTATCTGTCAAATTCATAAACTAGTGCCTGCCTCCCTGGGGCACATGTCCCTCTATGAAAGGTAGCCGGCCGATTCCTTCTGATAAGGACCTCACTTCAGTTCTCATTGCCACCACCCAACACCCGTCACTATCCTTTTTTCACGATTAAATTAACCCCCGAAAGTGCTGTTGCATGCCCTCTTGATATGTCAAATCTTACACTCTAATACAAAATTATCACTATAATATAAAATTATGGTTTAATTAATCGTTTTAGTTCTTATACCTATATTAACCTTTTGCTTTAATCTTTATATCTAAAAATTCTCTGCTCTAATCCTATACCATATGTTTAGTTTCTCTACAATCTAAAATTGTCACAAAACAGAAACATAGACTAAAATACAAAAGAATTGATCACATAGAAACTAAAACCTAGAGTTTATAGGTCAATAGACTAAAACAAAAAGTATAGACATCTAATTATTAATTAAACCTAAAATTATTAATATGAATATAACGACCGGTGTAATCAGATTCAGTGTGAACATGATCACGTACGTCTTAATCCGCTGTAGCAATGCTCAAGTTGGGTCACGAGTGTTACTTGCACGATTAATAATCGTTTCAACTTTCAAAAGTTTGATAATAGTGAGTTTGAATCATGCAAAATATATTTTTGTATAATCATGACACAAGTAGTACATTGCCTTGCACAAACTATTGAACTTTATACATGCTGCGTGAATTATTTTGCTACGACTTAGGGCCTTAGTGTCCAGTGTCCAATAGAAGTCAGATTTTGCTCTGTACTATTATGGAACTTCGGTATTGTTAGTTACCCATATGCTATCCTATGAAATGTGTAACCTATCACCATTGGCCACCAACCAAACAAATATCTTCCATTGAACTCAAAGACGGACCGACATATAAGATTTTTGGGGCAACCGTCCCTCGAAGATTTTTTTTTTTTTCTTCTTAACATTTTAGGTATTATATGTATATATGTGTCACTTTAAACTAGATTTAGGTGGGATATTTTTATTCCCATTTTCATTATTGATTTTCTTGTTTCCTATGAGCGAGGCATAAATCCCTCAAACCGTAATAACAATAGTTACATAATAAAACCTTTAAAACAATATTCAAAATTTCAAATTACTCTCACTACAATGAATTATGGGACGGTGACGTCTTGATTTCAAAGCATACCTTCAATAATTTTCATGTGCTTGATAATATTATTCTAATTCCATTGTATTGTTAGATTCTATGGTTTCATTATTTCGCAAATGCATGTCCTATTATCTAACAATCGAGGAGGTGAAACATCAATTCGAAATTGGTATAAAGTTTAATTGGGTCCCTTTCTGGACAGAAAGGATTAATAGAAAGTGGCTTCAATTCTTTAGGCAGAAGTTTCAATCCTATAAATTATTTTGTTTGGAATGTGCTGTAATTGGTCCAAGTATCAAGTTAGTTGGCTGTTAGGAGTTAGTTACAAGTTAGTTTGTTATTTTCTAATTAACCAATCACTTGTTAACTGTTTTCTGTTTTTACAGTGGTTAGAGTGTACGTTGAAGCATGTATATATAGCTTCAACCAATTCAAGTGGTAGTTAGAGTTGATTTCAGTTTCTGTTATTGAGAGAAATCTGGAACTGTATTGTGAGAGGAAGATTCAACTCTCAAGTGAAATCAAAGGCTTGAGAGCATTGTTCATTGGGTGAGAGGAAGAACACATTGTTCTTACTTGAACCAAAAGCAACCGTGTGTGTGATTCTTTCTTTCTTCTTTCTGTTCTAGTTGCTGCGTTTGTGCGTGTGTGTTTGATCTTCATCAGAAGATCAAGGATCGTGTAGCAAATCTCAGTTCTTGGCACAACAGAATGAAACATCTATATACTAAATTCTAGCTAATTATCTATAAGTATTAAATAGTTGAGTTTATCATGTGATGATGGGCTATCCGATCCTTTTCCTAATTGCCATTTTACTTTTGCTGGGCCATTTAGCATGTTATACTTCAAGAACAATTCTTACCTCTCGTTTTAAATTTTAACATGTTCTTGAATTTACCTCAGGGTTGGTATGCTAAATGCCAAAGCTCTCCAATTTAGTTGCACGCGATGGAGGTATCTACCACGGAGGAAAGTGTAAAGAATAACATAATATAAGGGAGGTCCTTCATTATAATTACCATGCATTTTAAGCTGCCGTTTGTCCAATAGTTATATATTTATGTCACTAGGGTCAGTGGGTCGCTAGATCAATAACTAGTTTCAGGGTCATGCGGGTGATGAGTTAGCTGACAGCTAGGTATTTATTAGCGTTTTCTTATTAGTAGTACGTATGATCAATAATGCAACTAATTGTCTTCATTTAGAGTCTTGAATATAATAATATTTTAACTAAAAAAGTTTTTTATAATATTCAAAATAACAAAGATGTTATTCACTAGTGAAAAATGTAGTTTAAGTTCAATCATGGGTTATTTAAGAAATAGTAAAATCTATAACTTAAAGAAGAATTTGTATGTGTCCATGTCAGTGGCAGCGCCCCTAATTAATGGGTCAATAGGCAAAATCTTAAGTGGAAAGCTTTTGTGTAGCGAATCTTCTATTCCTTTCATAATACAAGTTGGTCACAAAATGTTCAATTCAACAATGGGAAGGAGTTGTCCATTAGCTATTAGGCCACGAAAAGAACACAAAGTACAATCCATATAGTATAATTGTACAGCACAACAACCGAAGATTGATTAGCATATATACTACTTTTTTTAATTGATTTATAGCATATACATTAGTTGAATAGTCAAGTAGTCGCAAAATAATAAAAGGGAAAAGAAAGAAAGGATAAACGGAAAGTGGCGGAAATTATATAACTAAACCAACCCCACATCCTACAAAAACAAAAGCATTTTGATAAACTTTGGAGTTTTTTTGGAAGGTGTTTTTCCCATGGTGGTGGGGTTGTTCTTTTGTAGATTACAGAAATCTTTTAAGGCAATTTTTTTTTTTAAATATGAAAGGATAAAAAAAGAAAGAAAAAAGATGATATGGGGACAGCAAATTTCCACCGGGTTGGACTTTTAATGAAGACAAACAATGATTTTGGTTGCAAAAGCAGGGTCCAAACTCGCAGAAGATCATTGTTCAGCGTTCTCTTACTTTTAAAAAATTGTGCATTATTTTAGAGTCTAGTCATTGGCTGTATTATAGTGTCATCAGTACCATCGGGATGGGTTTTGAGAGGTCCCTGTGTTCCTTGCTTTTACACACAAACCCAAATCTCGTCTTTAAATTTCGGAATGACTATTTAACCTTGACTGACAAGTTTTTGGGTCTTGCTGTCTTGCTTCCTTTGTGAATCTCCAAAGCATGTTCGTTCTTATTGCACAGTTTTATTTATAAACACTAACTTGTAAGAACAGGTATACGTTACAAAAAGTAATAATTTAATAATCATTACCAGGTAAACAAACAAAAAGAGAAACAAAACATTTTTGAATATCATGCCAGCAACACCCCACAGCCATAATAACATGATCCAAGTTTCACATGAAAATTGAATGCAATTGTATGAGCTCATAAAGAATTTGATTCCAATTAATGTAAGTAGAGTATAGAGGAATACAGGATTGTAACGTAATATACAGCCCAAATTGTCCCTTTGAAGAATTGAATTTCTCAAGTAGTCCATTTACTATTTTTCTAAATGAGCCAGTCAATGAAGTTGATTGGGATTTAAGAGTGTTCATTCTGCCTTCACGCAAGGTCACATGCACGCTACTCAAGTTATTAATATTACAACTCTTTTTCTTTTGATCAATTTGGCAATTATCTCTCATTAAACAATTTATTTGGAGACATGAATAACTTCAGCTTATTTTTGAGAAAAATTACTTCACTTATACACATGAAGTTGTTTATGGCCCCAATTGAACAGGGCCGGCCCAGAAGTTGATGAGCTGAATAGGTTAAAATAGAGGGGGGTCAAAGTAAGTCATGCTGTCTTTCTTAGAAAAAAGAAACAGATATTAAAAAAAGATAGTTGCTCCTAATTATTTAGGTGCAACAATGGCAGTATTAAGCTGTCAGTAAGACCACTTTGAAAGCTTCACGAGTTTCTTATATATATATATATATATATAAACCATAAAACATAAAGCCAACTCATAGTCATAACATATAGAGAAGCTATCCTAGTTCCAAGCTGTTTATTACCTTGCATCTTCCGCAATCACCTTCTCTCTTCTTCACTCTTATCTCTTTCTCTCTAAAAAATGTGACTTTGTTGTACCTGAGTGTGAGTGAGCCTAAAACAGTACGGATACTTGAGCAAAGGAACAAATATAGAAGTGTCCAATGCGTACCAACAATACCCTTTACTCTCTCTAAAAGGCAAACAATTCTCTACACACTTGACACTACTCTAGTCTCACTGTTTGTTCTCTACTTCACTCACATCTCTGCGCTGTGTGCGTGAACCAGCAGATAGCAAGCATGAGTACACAAGACACGATGAAAATTCAGGTGCACACTTGTTACTAGCTAGTAGTTTCAGTCTTGTGTTCATAAGTTGATTAAACTAGTTTAAAAGGACAAATCTGGTTCTTTTTTTTGCTATTCTGTTTAGGGGGTACAGTTCTGAACTTATGTTAACTAATCTGTGTTGTGCTTTTTATTTCTCTCATGTAGAATTGCCTTCTCAAGGTCAATATCCACTGCGATGGCTGTGAAGAGAAAGTAAAGAAAATCCTGCAGAAAATTGATGGTACGTACATCTCTATTCACCCTCGCTTTTGTTTTGTTTTGTTTTTTTTTTTTGTCTTCTTTTTAAAAATTCTCATTTGATGTTAATGTGCTTCAAATATCTCAACTTTACCATGTGACTTAAATTATCCCCATGTTTTTCACTTATTTTGATGTTTATTTGTTAATATATTGCAAGAATCAAACTTTACTTGTTTTTTCTAAGAACATAACTTCCAACTTTACCATGTTGTGAGATATTTTAGTACTGTTTCTGTTTTTGTAAGCCAAGATAAAGATAATTAAATTTAAGATTTGACAGATTATTATTCTTTTTTTGTCGTGGAGCATAATGAGAGTTATTGTTGTGCAGGGGTGTATTCTGTGAACATAGATGCGGAGCGAGGGAAGGTGATGGTGTCGGGGCATGTAGATCCAGCTAAACTGATAAAAAAACTGAAGAGGTCAGGGAAGCATGCCGAACTTTGGGGTGGCCAGAGAGGCATGATGTACAACCAAAACTACCCCACCTACCCTCAGTTCAAGAACTTGCACATAGATAACACCAAAGGGGGCAGCAAGGACAACAAGTCTCAGAATCACAAGGGTGGTGCTCAGAAAGGAGGTGGTGGTGGTGGTGGTCAACTAGCACACTTCCAAAATGCTAACGGAGGGTCAAAAGTACCCCCCAAGAATCAGAAATCTGTCAACTTCAACTTATCAGAGGATGAACTTGATGAGAGTGATTTTGATGAATTTGATGATGACTATGATGAGTTTGAAGATGATTTGGATGAAGAGGATGAAGAGGAAGAGTATGGTCATGGTTATGGCCATGGGCAGCAGGGGCAGGGGCATCCTATGCAACATAACAAGATGATGGCTATGATGGGCCACATGGGGAATGGGCGTGGGCCACATGGGCCTGGCGGAATGATGAATGGGCCTGCCATGAACGGCCATAAAGGGAATGGGGGTGTCAAGAAGGGTGAGGTCATTGATCTGCCTATACAAATGAAGGGCAAAGGTGGAAACTTCAACGAGGGTAAAAATGGAAAAAAGGGCAATGGAGATGGTGGTCAAAAGAACAAAGGTGGAAAGCAAAAGGGTGGGGGAGATAATAATCATCATAACAATGGTAACAAGAAAAAGAACTCCAAAGACAAAAATGGTGGTGGTGGATTCCTAGTTCGGTTCCTAGGCTTAGGGAAAAAGAACAAGAAGGGAGGAGGGGGTGGAGGTTCAAACAGGAATAAAAACAATAACGGCGGTGGAAACAACAACAAAGGAAAGAAAGATGGAGGAGGTAAATTCGACAAAATTGACTTTGACTTCCAAGATTTTGATTCCCCTCCTACCAAAGGTAAAAATGGCAAGGGTGGGAATAATGGTAAAAACAATAATGACAGGGGTCATGGTAGCAATAATACCAATGTGGGTCACCACATGGGCCCCACAGGTCAGATGGGCCCAATGGGTCAGAGAGGTCCAATGAATCAGATGGGCCCAATGGACCATATGAGGAATATGAACATCAATATGCCGGCTGTGCAAGGATTACCGGCAGCCACGGCCGCTGCGGCGATGAACGGTGGTTACTACCAAGGAATGCAGATGCAGATGCAACAACCTAACCCTTACAACATGCAGCAGCAGCAACAACAACAGCAACTAATGGCCATGATGATGAACCAACAACAACAGCAACAACAGCAAGCAAACATGAACATGTACCCACCACACATGATGTATGGAAGGCCACAAGCACACCAACACCAACATCCATCTATGAACTACTTTCCACCCCCACCAATGCCCTCACACCCCATGGCGGATCCTATCACGCACGTTTTCAGTGATGAGAACACTGAGAGCTGCAGTATCATGTAAATTATTATTATTATTATTATTATTAGTGACTAGTAGTTTGTTTTAATTAGGTTTTTCTATTTGTTTGTAGTCTTCTTTTATTTTGGGGGTTCATTAAATTTTGTCCTAGTGCTAGAAAAATGTGCTATATTTTAGGACTATTTAGGGATATCATGTGATGTTTGTTTTATTTTGGTCCGGTCCTGCTTGACAACAACTCGATGAGTAGGGCATGCTGCTGGCGATGACAGACTCTCTCACATGGCCCTATAATTTGCTCAAATTTAAATGGAGTCATGCGTCCTGTAAAATTCAATGCTCTAGATTCTGTTGGCTTTACTATTGGCCAAATATGTTCTTTTCACACATGTTGGTCACAATATTCAATACTTAAGTTCAATTTCAATTGTGTGCTCTGTAAACTATTTTTGTTTTCTTCTAACTTTTAATTACTAGAATTTAGTAATGCTCTGAATTACTAGGAGTACTTTTTAAGCATCTCTATTCAAACGATTAGTTGTTGCCCATTATAGCTTTTTGTTGCATTATGCTTAGTCACACACATTCCTCAATAAATTATAGCATGTTGCTTTGAGGAATAAAAAAAAATTATACACTCCACTTAAAAAATTGGTTACTACTTCCACACACTCTCCTTACCTCCTTATTTGCCGTTTCTTCTTTTTTTTTTCTCCCCTCTTATTTTGGGGGTTGGAAAAGAACTACAGAAGTGCCAACTACACTTCTTAAACTTTCTCCATTGATCTATGGCAGAGCCAAGGGATTTGTGGGACCACAGCCCACGAGGTGAAAACTTTTTTCATTTTCTTTTGAGCCATGTTTTATTATTTACATTCTTTGAATTTGAAATGTTTCATATTTTGTTTTTAAAATCAGCATTTACCTTCTCAAACAATTGAAAATAAGAATATGTGTATAAATGAAAATAAGAATATCTGTATTTTTAACAAATATTTTAAATCAATATTTTAGTGTTTTGACTTTATCCGCGAGCTACTATATGCTAACGAATTAACAATTGTAATATTATATATTTCTCTTCGACGGCTTGTACTTGTACCATTAACTTTCAATCAAAGTTTAATTCACGATATTGTGTACTGTATTTTAATGGTTTCTCATATTGATAGCAAAGCATCTACTAGTGTGAGAGATGTCAAGGATACATAGTACGTAAAGTATTAACTTTCTCGTTAAAACAATAAAACAAAGTAAAAGAAGAAAGAAAAGAGAATGAAAGAGGATCCATGAAGGTAGAGGAAAGAAAAAGAATTATAAGAGAATGCAGATGGTGGTAGAGATTTTTATATAAACTAGTAACGTGGTTAAATTAGTGTATATAAATAAGAGATAATTTTCATCTTGCAATTTAGTTTGTGAAATTGAGTTAAATTTAAATTTTGGATTTTAAAATAATATCAAAATTTATCTTAATGAGTGTTATTGGACTTATTAGCTATCAGTTTTTGGATTGTTAACAAGCCATTAATGGACTGTCGACAAATGCCTAATCTTATAAATTTTATGTTTGAGAAACTCAAATTCTTCAATGTGAGGAAGTATTAGATATCTAATATGATGAAAATGATGTATACAAACAGGAACAGTAGACAATCTTCATTTAATAAATTTGTTTTAAGTGTTAAGTTGGGTCTAAATTCAAATATTAGCTTTCCTCATTCAAAATTTTCATTATGTTTACATTTTCAATTTTGATCAATTTATTTGTTTATTTATAAGAATTGAATATACTATTAAAATTTATAGTAATCATGTATCATATCTAATCAACTGACTATCTCAGTTATGATAGTTTGTTTAACTTTATTGATAATGAAGAAAAGCTACTTTACTGCATAAACACAGCCCTAAGCATCCAAGTTCTCTATTGGGTTGAGAATTCATCCAAGACCTGGTAAAAAGTAAAAACCACCGACCTAGTGGGCTTTTATGATCTGGTGGATGTTAAAATATTAAAATATTGGAATAGATTTCATACACCATTTTAAATTCCAATACACCATTAGTTGAATAGTGCAATTCTGAAACTACTCTTTTAATTTTTAAAAAACGTAAACAACTCCTGCATCTCTCCGCCTCCTCCACCCTTGCTTTCCCACACCATTATCGAGCTCCCCACTGCGTCGTGCTGGTTGATACCCTCGTCATCGGAATCGGTCTCCTCCCTGGTGATATCTTCTTCTCCATTTGTCGCGGGTGCATTCCGAGGTGGGTGATTTCTGCTTCTGGTCTGAAATGGGGGTGGGGTCGCATACAGATTTCCGAATCCGTAAGAGTTATACAAATTGACGGATCCGTATAAGTCATACGGATTACACAATCCGTAAGACTCATACAGATCATTCAATCTGTATGAGTCTTACGGATTGTATAATCCGTATGACTCATACTTTTCTGTTTTAAATTTAGAAAATATAAATGGAATTCAATATTAAATCTGGGATTGCATTTAGGGTTTGTTGATATAATATACAAATAATATATGAGGATAATAGAGTGTATATGAAATGGGATGCTTATTTGTGATGGTAGTCAAGTTGATATGAAATTAGTGTGACCATGCAAGAGCTACTAGTGAGGAACTTGTGCATTTTTGATTGATTAAGGTCTGATATAAACTAAGCCAAATCGAGGCTGTTAAAAATGAGAAAGTTTTGATGAAGTCCAAGATAAAACTTGAATGAATTGGAATTGCTAACATAACACACCATGGAGAATAACATTATTGCTTCATAGTTGTACCCTTAGAGATAATATAGTCAAATGAAGAATGATTGAAAATTGTACAGCAACTTTCCAAATATAAATCATTTCATTTACTTATTTGTACATAAGTTGTGTTTCTATCAAAAACTTTGAAGATCATATGAACAAAGCATGAAAAAGAACATTACTGTGAAGATTGAACTAGCAAGGCAGCCATGGCACTTGTTGAGAGTCTTGTTATTTGAATGTGTACATGCTTGTGACATTGGGCAATGTTTGTGGTGAACAATTTTGATTTTAAGCATTTGAAACGAATAATTCCATGTGTTGTGTTTTGGGTGCATTGTCAAACTGATTTGTTAATTACATTTGTTGCTGTAACTTCACTTGTGGTGTGAATGCAGATTATGGCTAGCACGAGAGGAGAAACGCGTTGGCCAGTTGGACGTAGTCCTGACAGAGGTACACATGGTAGAGGTCAGGATGTAGAAGGCGCTAAGCGTCGTAGGCCTACCGCATCTGCACGCCGTCTTAGGGCAGGTGTTGATGTGCCTCAGGAGGAGGATCCTCCCATGCCGGAACCACAGGCCGAGACTGCTGAACCGGTCATTGAGGATATGGAGATTGAGACTGAATCTTTTCCAGGTGGCCCAAAAGATTCTTCTATGCTGATCGGGTTGGCCGATCACATAGCTGTGGGAGTATGGGCAAGACAGGTATTGACATGTTGAATTACATAGTCTAAGGTTTATTGGACTTTTGTTATTGTTAATGTCTTACCTTTAATGATGGACATCAATGCAGGAACGTCCAGAGTTAAAGCTCGCTTCCCATGGGCGCAAGGTTATTAAATTTGGGAAGCTGTACCTGAGATAGAAGGTTTTGTGGCTGTCACTGGCCTAACTCCTTTGATTGGATGCTCAGTTGACACAGGGGATAGAGGGTTGCTCTCTGCATTCGTTGAGAGATGGCACCCCGAGGCGTGTAGCTTTCATCTGCCGGTGGGGGAGATGACACTGACCTTGGACAATGTGTCATCACTACTACATATCCCTGTTACGGGTACTTTTTTTTTATGATCAGATGGACGTCAACGAGGCCATCACCTTATTGGTGGAGCTGCTCGATGTGACTGTCGAGGAAGTTGCAGCTGAGATGTCCCAGTGCCACGGAGCATACGTTAGACTATCATGGCTTCGAGAGCTTTATGATGCAAAGTGTCAGACGATGCAGTGGATATTAGCTGCCAGGGCCTACTTACTGCACCTTGTTGGCTGCACACTGTTTGCCAACAAGAGTGTCACACATATAGGTGTGATTTTCTTGGAGGCTTTCCGAGACTTTGATTGGTCAGCAAGATTTGCGTGGGGTGGGGTGCTCTTGTCCACATCTATGATAATTTGAGCTACGCATGTAAGCACCACAGGAAACATCTTGCAGGCTACATTTCTCTTTTACAGGTAATAAAATAGTTTCATGTGTCTAGTTGTTAACCGTTATTGTATGCCTCTGCTTTTTGTGTTATTTGTTGACTTTATTCATTTTAAATTTGTAGTGTTGGATATACAAGCATTCTCCTAGTATAGGAAATGTTGTTTCGGACAAGCACTATGACAAGAGGCAGCCTCGTGCCTGCCGGTGGACGACCGCGAAGGCCTTACCGGTGGCAATCTATCGTAAACGTATAGATAGGTTGACATCGGCTGATATCAGTTGGACACCTTATGGGGAGCATCGCGCCCACAGGGAGTTTGAGGTCATTACTTTGTTTTCTGGTTTTTTGAGATGGGGTCCTCACATCACCACATATTTACCTGAGAGGGTCGTTAGACAGTTTGGGTATGTGCAACATATTCCACCCCTGCCTGTGTCTGATGTTCCTTCTGTTGAAGACGATGAAGACAGGTGGGTCCATTTCTCAGAGGACGTTGTCCCAACCGGAGAGTTGGTTGATTATCCAGGGCATTATGGAGCTGCATACATGGGGTGGTTCTTCTGCATCTCCCACCCATTCATGACTTTGTCTCGATATGAGGAGGTTCATGCCCAGATGCCTCCAGCATCGCAGATTCCAACCACCCAAACACATGATGCTTCTGCTGATGCCCCTAGGCAATCCGAGTCACAGACAGAGGAGGACGTACAAAAGCCAGTTCATGCAGTGGTAAGACAAATGCAATTCAATTATTTAACGTGTATATTCATTGTGGATTTATTCTTAATGCTTTGCTTGACTAAAATGATTTTTTTTTGTAGAACGTGTGTCAACGTGTTGCTGAGGGCTTGCAACACATGCTTGACATGCGTATGGTCACAGAAGGCACAGATGCATACTCCATGACGGAGCAACTGCTGCAGCTAGTTCGTGGTGTCAGTGCTGATGGCAACGTGTACATCCGAGCTAGACCCACTATTAGGCCAAGGAGAAGGCCTGCCGATGACCGCGATTGACACATTTTCTTTTACTTTCATGTATTCGACAAGTATTGACATATATTTTGTTTGACTTTTATGTATTGGACATCGATTGAGAAACCTTGTTATATGACATTTGTGTATTGAACACCTTATTGTCATTACTATCTTCTTTACTTACTTAGAACAACAAATGACGAAAGATGTTTTTTATCATTGAACAAAATTTAATCACTAAAGACATACATTTCCATTGTTAATTAAATGTCTATACATCTCCCAAATTAACATATTCTGTGGGCAACCTCATCGATTTGGCATACATTTGCATTCGATCAATGTAATGGTAGGGCCACTGCTTAGCTTCCGTGGTACAGTGACTATCCCACAAACATGCCGTCAGGGGTAAAGGATAGTTGTCAGTCAAAGTAACCTGTTTTGAACAATTTCAAACACAAATCACGAATTCCATAAAATTAACCTCATGCATGCAAATTAAATAGTTTATGTGTTACCTTAACAAAATGATTTCCAAACACATGACCAATACACAAAATTCGATGAACTCGTGGATCTCTAGGAGGTTGGCCTCTTAAAGGAAAAAACGTCAAACTTTGCTGCAGTGACAGGCATACTACAATGATGTTATATCTTGATGCAATCACATGACCCATGTCTATAATGTCCATCCACTTATCCATCGTTACCTGCAAATTATCAGTTACTCAAATATGAAAAAGCACTTTTGGTTTAAAAATAATGCCAAATGATGTCAAATAAAAAGGAAGTTTCACCTTTGACAATCCATCAACTAGTAGGGACCGCTTTAACATTTCAAACCTATGTATCCCACCAAACAAAGCTATATATTGATCGGTCCATTGTGCAAGTTCCTTGAGCAGATGATTGCGTACTAATGACCAAGCCTCCTCACCATAACCTAATAAGGCAGCAATGACTCGATATCCACAATTATCATCAGCTTTTACATCAGTTATGTCTACAATATATTTATGCATAAATGGATGAAATTGATCGAGCATAGGAACCATCCGGGTTTTCCTCAGAACATCAGATGAGGAAGTACATTGTGTCAGAGTAGAACAACTGTTTTGCACAGAATGTAAGTCATCGACATACTCAAAGTAAGATGGGTCCCTTCTTGTGGAACGTTCGTGCTTAAACATCTTTTTCTTCTGATCACCTTTAGTTTTGACCTTATCAGGTGGAGGGCACATGGAATTCAAATCAGGGTATGCAATTTCTTTAAGCTTAGACTTCAGTGTCATTTTTCCACACAAATCCAGCTTTTCAAAACGATTAGATATGGCTTCCATCTCATCTGTTATGCTGACTTGGTATTCATCTGCACCATTATCCAAAAAGTTTAATCTCCGCCAAAACATATGAACGGTGTTAAATTGGAATGCTTCCAATAACATACTTAGGTAGCTCACATGCACAAGGCAAACCATATGATATTCTCAGCACACATCCACAACGAGATGGGTTTTTTCCAGCATAATTCACCCGCTCATACTCAGCATAATTTGATTTAACGCATACCTGGACACCATACCAATAAGTCTCTTGTATAACGTTACTTTAAAAACATGTCCAACCACATGTGTACTTCTTTCCAAAGATGCCTTGCAAGATGATCATATTGTTCATCGCATCCCAAACCGTGCACAAATCACCAAGACTATTCTGTAGTAGCCGCTTTAAGGTCCAATGGGCAGACTCAACCCTGCAATTTACGATGGACATCAATAAATTTCAAAGACTAAAAATGTATGCAAATGATAATTTAACCAATGTCGTAAGCGAAAGTTACCTATTTGTTATTGTATTTCCAAAATGTATGACTTTATTTGTCCATGCGGTCACAAATTTTTCTTTGTGGGGATTCAACCAAGTGTCCTTCACGTAATCAATGAACGTTGGCCACGGAACACATGCAACCTCAAACTTCATAACATAATCATCAAATTCATTCTCCTTAGCACAGTCGACAACACTTCCCTATGCTTCCATCACATAATCCCATGCATTCTGCTAATGAATATAATTTTTGCATTTTGCCTTCACATTCTTGTCAATGTGAAACCTACATAGCAAATTGGTTGCCTGTGGAAAAACGATTTCGACTGCACTCATCAATGCTAAATCTCTATCTGTAACAATGACCTTAGGGAGAAATTCACTTTTAAGAAAAATCCCTCTAAACCGTTCAAGGGCCCGCACAACATTGTTTGTACGTTCCGCCTCTAAATAGGCAAATGCAACAGAGAATGTCATCCCAGTTGGTGTGACACCAACAACGTCAAGCAAAGGTAGTCTATACTTGTTTGTTTTGTATGTGTTGTCTATCAAGAACACCATATGATATGCATTGCTCAATTGTATTGCATCCAGATGTGCCCAAAACAAGTCACGTACAACATTTTCATCCTTCAATCTATGTTAATGAATATACATGTCATGTTCAAGAAGTTTCATTAGTTGTTGCATTTCAGTATTATTACCTCTTGTACGTGTGCGGTATGCATATCTTGCATTGTATACTTGCTTCAAAGTTGTATAATTATTCTCATTGTGCTCCTTCAAAGTTAGAAGAATATGTTTTGGTTTCACCATCGACCTTGTCATATCAGCAACAATTACCTTCTCCTCTTGACTTAGTCGACCAGCATATGGGTGTCCACAAAATGACTTAGCCAAAGCATGGTTATGGAGCCACATATAAGCTTCACCATCCAACCTTGACCTCCATGGACTGGTTTGCCTCGCAACTTAAACGGACAATCACATTTTCTAGTACTAGTCGTTGAATGTGTGAAACCTTTTCTGTATGGTCTATACTTTCCACTCCTTTCACAGCCAATTAACACAAATGACGTCCTTTCTATTTTTCACGTCGATGTGTCACTCCTCATTATCACAGCTACGAAACCATTCTCATTTGCAATATTTCGAGCCCATCTCAATACCGCATCACGTAACTCAAACACCTACACAAATTAATAATTCATCTATAATATTTTAATCATTTCACAAAATGTACTACATTCAAAATCACATAATTACCTCTGTCATGTTAAACGCTGCAGAACAATCAATTACACACTTATTGTCTTCACATGCATCAGCATCCGCTCCAATGTCTTCATCCATATAATTTTCTCCAGATATAATACTTTCATAAATCCACTCATCATTCTCCATCCTAACAATTACAAATTTTATTTAATCATTATTAAAAACACATACATGGATCATAATAACATTTTCTAATACACATCACAATTTCCATACCCAATCCACAAATTAACACATTTTAAATAAATCACTAAAGTCTAAATAAAAGATCAAGAATTACATAAACAATCCACAAATTTCTTGTTCTTATTTAGTCACAAAAAAAATTTATAAAGTCAAACTCAAATGTAATTGAATACATATTTTTTTACAAATTTTTGTGATTTTACAAATCAAATTGTCAACATCACAACGTAACAAATGATCAATTAATTTATAAAATTAAGGTACATTTTACGTAAATTCATTTTTAGCCATTAATCTTTTTTTTTTTAAAATAAATTACTGACTTTTAACAATACGGATTACGTGATCCGTAAAGACTTCACGGATCAACTAATTCGTATGGCTCTTACGGATTGTATAATCCGTGAAGTCCATACGGATCATGTAATCCGTATGGTTCTTATGGATTGTATAATCCGTATGAGCCATACGGATTATTTGATTCGTATGAACTTCACGGATAACCGAATCCGTACGCAACCATGAACACCACACTCACCTCTGCAACCACCGACGACGACTCCGACGGCCACCACGACGCCAAACTTCCGACCAAATCAACTAAATGCAACCCACTACCACGAACGCACAACCTTTCCAAAAATCGCAGTCGCACCAAAACGAGATCCTTGAATGGAATAACGGCAAAAAAAAAAAAACTACATTGTGCACCCAAACAAATATAAAGGAAAGCTGACGAGGGTATTTTCGGGTTTTAAAAAATTATAATGGTGTATAAGAAATCTTTATGGTGTATGAAGTTTATCACTAAAATATCCAGTGGTTAGCCCATTGGTATGACAAGTTATCCTTTAAAACAAATGAAAATTTTAATTCAGTGTTGAGAATGAAATTGTTATATTTTTTAAACTTCAAATAATAAATTAGAAATTTTATTTTTTCAGGTATTAAATTTCACTCATTTACACATTTAGTATCAAAACAATCATTTATTAAACATATGATTAAATATAAATGATTAATGTAGTCTTAAGTTAAGGTTGAATAGTACATGATATCCAAATTTGATTTTTGACATGAAAATAATTTTATCATATTTTACTTGTCTCCAGGTCTAATTCTCGATTAATTGGATTTTTTTTTTTTTTTTGTGAATAAGAGGGTTAAGGAAAAAAAACAATCATTTACCCATATAAGTAATTTAATTTGAATATATGACAAAAAAAATAATAGTTTTTTATGATTCATTTTTGATTTGTTAAAATTTACCGAACAAGAGTGGACGTGGTGTGGGCGTGTGGGAGGAAGAGTGTGGATAGCAGCAGAGCAGTGGTGGACAGGAAAAATGCATTCGTACGGTTACAGAGCCAATGCTTTGTTAACCTTCGCCGTAACCATTCTGGCCGTTATGTCCGCCATGGCTTCTCTCTCCGACAACCTCAACTCCCCCACTCCCTTTGTGCATGTTCAGGTCTCTCTCTCTCTCTCTCAGATCTGTAATCCACTCATTCCTTAACCTAACATCATTTCATCGTGTCTCTGTGCAGGTCACCAACATTAACTGGTTTCAGAAACAGCCCAACGGCGACGACGAGGTCATTCTAATTATTGCTTCTTTTTTTCTTATTTCAAATTCTAATTATATATATTTTATTTTATTTTCCTTTCTGCTGCTTATTATGCAATCTCTTTGGGATTCAGGATTGGGCTCTGTTTGAGATAGAATAGAATGTGTTATAATTTTTTTTTTTTAAAAAATGCGGTATGAGCATGGAAAGGCATTGTGGCAAAATCACATGGAAAAACTTGGTTTGATTGATAATCTTTTATTTTCTTAAAGGGGAAAATAACTCGTATGAATGTTTTTTTTTTTTTTTTTTTGCAATAATACACGGTTAAAAGGGAAACTATTGGAATGTAGTTAATGAATCGCAAATGTAGTTCACAGACTGAATATTCTGTTTGCGTATTTGGCATTCCAGTTTATGTGAAAAACTTTACTTGTAAACAGTCATTGATTGTGTTCGGCTTTTTTAGGGCATTAAAGTGATTATAATTTGAATGTGATGGTTGATAAAGAATAGGTATATACCATATTCAAAGTTTGACATATTTGTAAATGGGTATTTTTTCACAACAAGATTTGCAGTCATGGTCTTTCAGCAGTGTGCTTACAATGGAGTTACTGATGAAACCAATGACAAAAATAGAGTTTCACATCATATCAATGTATTATTATCTAAACAGAACTGAAATTCAAACTAACTGTAATGGTTTAAATTATTAACTTTTTTAATCAAAGTATCCATTCAATTATTAAATCTGGTATAAAATAATCTGGTAAAGAGCTTGCCTTAAAGTCACCAAATTCCTTTTAGGTATTTGCTTTGGATGCCTGTTGAATGTCCATATTTTGCATACAATGTACAAGTAATTCTCTTGAATGCTTGAATTGAAACTATTCAAGAACACTGCCAAGATAATTTTAAGCATTGGATGGTTCTGGCCATTGGAAGTTAATTTTGCAGTGGCCAGGCATGACAAAATATTTAACCACTGATGCTATTATTGTTGGAGTACAAGTATGAGTTAAAGTCCTACATCGGATAGAAATAGACAAGTTGAACACCATATAAGTGAGGAGAAGACCCATAAACCTGAGCCTTAAGGTTTTGGGTTAAAGTGTGGTGTCCAATTCACTTATATGGTTACTTAGGTGTAAATCTCTCCGATATTTACCCCCTCGATTTCCCAACAATTAGTATCAGAGTCGATGGTTCGACTTGGTGACCAGCTCGGACAAGTAAGAAGGTATTTGTGGATCCATGGACTTGGAGATCCGTTGTATTGAAAGTCTTTCTGGTGGTTGAGTCCATGCATGGAGGCCAGGCAACGAGTCCCGCAAGTGTTGCGTCGGTACAAGTTTACTAAAGCATAAGCTCTAAGGACCACTACTTGTGAATTGTAACTTCCACTCGAGTTACCATGTGGAAGAGACTCACACTTGAAGGGGAGATTGTTGGAGTACAAGTATGAGTTAAAATCCTACATCGGATAGAAATAGACAAGTTAAACACCATATAAGTGAGGAGAAGACTTATAAACCTGAGTCTTAAGGTTTTGGGTTAAAGTGTGGTGTCCAATTCACTTATATGGTTACTCAGGTGCAAATCTCCCCAATATTTACCCCCCCCCCCCCCACATTTCCCAACAATTTTCCATGCAAAAGATCTAGTGCTTACAATGTAATATACTATAAACACCTATACACATGTCTCCTATAAACACCTATACACATGTCTCACTCTCGTGTATATTTATCTGCATATGCCATAGACCATCTCTGTTTTATGTCTCTGATATTCAAAGCCATCTTATTTCCTAGTTCAATCTGTAATGAAAAAGCCTTTCTATTGCAGGTCAGCATGACAATGAATATATCAGCAAATTTGCAGTCTCTTTTCACATGGAACACAAAACAGGTTCTTGACTAGAATTTCCACGAGTCATTGTGATCAATACTGGTTTTTTGTGTTTATATCCCTCTTTGCTTCCTGAAAGGGTGGATGCTGTAGGAACCAAATTGGGAACATTGGATGTAGGATGAATGAAATTTAAAATATTTGACTAGAGTTGTGAAGAATGTCTTCATGTATTGTTAATTTTTTCTCTTCCTTTGATCTTCCCCATCTTAATAATCATGGTGCCTTGCCTACAGTTATATCTTGCTTCATATCCTAAAATTTATAACCTTGTATACAGTAGTATACATTTCAACAAAACCACTGGAACGGCTTGATGTGAAACTTGCATATGACTTACAGGAATCCTGTTTTCAGATCACTTATTCTAAAAATTTATGAAGTTCAGGGCAGCCTTGGGACTTAGTTTAATATCTTTTTATATGCTTGCAGGTTTTTGCATTTTTAGCTGCTGAGTATGAAACCCCTAAGAAACCCTTGAATCAGGTTTGATTTGATCTGTTTGTTTGCATCCTTCTATTACATATCAAGCTTTGCTATATGGTATCTCGTAGTTGTTACTTATGCTTTTAGTATGCCAATTTATAGATATCGCTGTGGGATGGTATAATTCCTTCAAAAGATCATGCTAAGTTTTGGATTCATACATCCAATAAGTACCGCTTCATTGATCAGGTACAAAACTCTTCAAGGATGCAATTGCTAGCATAAATGCCTTCGGATTTCTTTATGCCTTAATTTTCCCATTTTTTTCGTGTCTAGGGAAGCAATTTGCGCGGTAAAGAATTTAATTTGACAATGCACTGGCATGTTATGCCCAAGACTGGCAAAATGTTCTCTGACAAAATAGTCATGCCAGGGTATCAATTGCCAGAGGAATACAGATGAAGCTTGCATTTGTTAATGTAATGATGTAACTTTAACCTTTCCTATAACGGATATAAAGGTTAGCAAAAAAATTACAATTTGGGAAAGGTTATTGTTTGCCAAAAGTTGAAATGAAAATAGTTGGAGTATTATGAAACATTTCCGCATGTTCTTGTGTTCTCTTGGGTTCGACTGTACATTTTCTTTATTTTTTTGAGGAATACTGACACTATATGATTATTTGGAATTCATTAGAAATTATTAATTTCGACGAATCTTACTTCTCATTTAATGATATTCTTTTCAAATTTAAAAGTGAAACTCATCCAAAATTATAAATTTTTAATAAATTTTAACCAATGTTAGAAAGACAAGATCGGAATGAGTGTCATTAGCTTCCTTTTAATTCTTTTATGCATTCTGTAGCCATTGAAATTCTTTGGCAATTGAATATTTTGACTCTGAAAATATTTTCGGTTTATGGCGTATTTTCTTGGCCGTCAACAAAGACATCCTTTTCTTTGTGGAAGTTGTGTTTTTTTTAGAGAATCTTTTGTAGAAAATTGAAAATGCATATTTGCCCATATGTATTTTTCACAAAACCAAATTCTCATGCAAATCACTAACCTTTTTCTAAAACATTTAAATGATGAGAAAATTTTAATAATCATATTTTTCATACAAAATATTTATCGATTTTATCTATCATTGATTATCATCCAAAATTAGATTAATTATCTTTAGTAAAATTCTATTTTTTAACTACATTATTTTTATTCACAAGGCTAAAAATATGATTTTTTTTTTTACTTAAATCAACGACTTATTGGTATATTATCTTTAGACTTTTATTTAACTTTTAAAGTTTATATATAATAATTTAAATGGTCAACAAATAATTTAAATTTTTAAGTAAATAATTACATTTGACGGAATATTTATTACTAAATACTTAAAAAATTATTATTTTTAACTATTTATGAAGTAAAATTAACTATATTTATGTGACACCTGCATTCCTCTTTATTTAATTAAACTTAGTAGTGAACAAAATCCGATTTCTTATATAGTATAAACCAAAACAAAAAATTAACTCTGTTGGGGCCAATAAATAAAGAGTTAGTTATTATTACAAAACAGATCACACTCATCTTTTTTAGTACTGGCCCGTTCGTTCCAAGAAAACATCATTAATCGTTACGAAAGCTCTGTTTTTTCATATATTCTTATGAAGCCCCAATATTTTTGTCACCTATAAAAAGATTTGGATCTGTCACCTTACCGAAATAATTCCAAAGTGTGCTTCTGGTGTACTAAAACTCGTGCATAATAGATCTGTGAAGTAACACAGAATTTCTGATCATTTTGTCTTTCTCTTTTCCTTTTTATTTTCATTTTCCAATCCTTTACAGATTCTTAATATTTGCAACAAAGCATCACCCCTTAGAGAAGGTAGCAACTCTAGCTATAGGAATGCACATATCTACGCAACTTTGTTAATGCATCTAGGTGTAGTGAAACTGTGTGTCATTGTCTATCTTGTTACGGTCAAAATCCAAACCCGGGAATTGGAATGAGTACTTGTGGCCATGAAATATATATAGCATTGTCCTGTGATGGATGTTACGCGGCACGTAAACTTTTGAACAGATTTACTTCTAAATATGTAATTGAATTGTGTTAAGATCAAGATCTACTGATGAATTTGATATATAGTTTGTTTACTTGTTATGTTTAATGCATACAGGGAAAAGGGTGTGCCTTCTTTTCTTCCCTCCATCTCTAGTATCCCCCTCGCTCCATAAAGAATCTTTGGTAGCATGTACATTGTTGCGCATGTTTGAATAATCGTTCTGGACGTACTTTTAAGTGTTCAATATATACTTTTGGAGAATGATACTCTTTCAATCTCTTATTTTGAACGTAGTTTTAGAAGGTTGGAATGGTTATCCAAACATGCATTTTGTTTGCATGTATATGTTATTGTTTTGGTCACTAACGAAGTGTAGGCATTGATTTGTTTGATTTGACCTGAAGCAGGATGGATCATCAAGGGCATGGGCATGGCCAGAACCCATCTGTGGGGGTTGTTGGAAATGGACCTCAATTTCCTTATGGTTCTAATCCATACCAGGCCAGCCATATGACAGTTTCACCTGGTATGGTTGTTGCATCACCTGGGACCATTCAATCCACTGGTCAACCACCTGCAACTCAGTTAGGACAACATCAACTTGCTTATCAGCACATGCATCAGCAACAACAGCAGCAGCTGCAGCAACGTCTCCAAGCCTTCTGGGCAAACCAATATCAAGAAATCGGGAAGGTGACCGATTTCAAGAACCACAGCCTCCCCTTGGCGAGGATCAAGAAGATTATGAAGGCTGACGAGGATGTCAGAATGATATCGGCTGAGGCACCGGTCATATTTGCAAGGGCGTGTGAAATGTTCATATTGGAGTTAACCTTGCGCTCTTGGAATCACACTGAAGAGAACAAAAGGAGAACACTTCAAAAGAATGACATTGCAGCAGCCATCACAAGAACTGATATCTTTGATTTTTTGGTTGACATTGTGCCTAAGGAGGACTTGAAAGATGAAGTGCTTGCTTCAATGCAAAGAGGAGCTGTGCCTGTTACAGGGCCTCCAGAGGCACTTCCTTATTGCTATATGCCACCTCAACAAGTTGGAGCTGCTGGTATCATGATGGGTAATAAGCCTGTGATGGACCCATATGCTCAACAGACTCATCCCTACAACATGGCACCACAATTGTGGCCACAACAACCACCACCAGAGCAGCAACAACCATCTCCAGATCAGTAGCCACTTATTATTTGAAGGATCTTTGACACTATTCACTCTTGTTAATTAGTTTTCCAATGTCTGTAATTTTGAATTTTAATATTTTATGTTGGACTTATCATTTCAGTACATCATAGTAAAATTTAATTCTACAGTTTTTGAATTTTTATTTCCATCTTTTTCTTTATGGAATTTAATATTTTCTGTTATAGAGATTCTTAATGTATCGCAAGTATACAAATTAATTACCAATAATAGTTTATGATTTATCAGTTCTTAGCTCTAGATGCATGGTTTATAGTTGCGGCCGATGCTGGTCTCATTGCATTATGATTTTGCTATTGTTATTCCATCCTGACTTTGCGTTATTAGAGTGTAAAGAAAATTTCAGAATCTGTCAAACTATAAACCATGCAAAGAAAATTTATGTTGTAAACTAATCACAATTTGTCATGATAAGTTATTTAACTTTTACAATAATTATCTAAGAAGTTATACTACAATTTTTAATTAATTAATAGTGTAAAACGACAATACATAGAAATTAACTCTATTAGAAATATGATATTTTTGTACGTTGGGCGGAAGCAATCTGGCTTTTAGCTTTGTTATTACTTAATCAATAACTTCAAAAAACTGTACTCTCGTGTTGAACATGAAGAAGAGGAGTTATGATTGAACATTTTCTTTCTCCCTCGTGTCCTTTTGTGATAATGCAATCAAAGAGATTAATTAGTAATTAGTGTACTGATTTCCCCTTGACCATTTTTTATTGAGATTCTTAACCGTTAGTGAAGACTACTCGAGAATTATGCTTAAGCTTAAGTAGTCCTTTCATCATTTTCTTTCTGTTCTATTATATGAGCCGTGGTGACTTTTCCCTCTTCTGTCATTATAATAACTATAGTTCTATGATTCCCCTTTTCTGTGTGAACACTGTCATAAAAACTTACACTAGAGGATATTAGAACAAGCTTTACGATACGTGCACCCTAAAAAGCACGAACATATCTATAATAGCCTAGGGTATTTTTTTATAAAAAGGAGTAAAAGAAATAAAAATTTAAATTTATAAATTTCTGTCGCAAAAGTCTTAGAAACGGAATTAGCGACGGATTAGTGACGGATTTAGCGACAAATTTTAGCGACGGAGTCTGGCGCCAAGAGCGCCACAGGTGCTGGAAGTTGGCGCCAGGAGCACCACAGATGTTGAAAACTGGCCCCAAGAGCGCCAAAGTGGCGCCCAGATGCACTGAGAAGTGGCGCTAAGAGTGCCAGAGTGACGCCAAGGGCGCCAGAGGTACTGGAAAGTGGCGCCAAGAGCGCCAAAGTGGCGCCACATGTCGGTGAGGCCACCTATAAATGGCCAAATCGCGATTTTTCCAGAAAAAAATCACTATTCCTCTTCCTTCTTCGTCCAGGCAGCCATTAATGAGCCTTAGGAGCTTCATATCTTCATTATAAACCACCAAAACACCTCCTAATCACTTCTAAACTTGATTAGAACCATTTGAGAGCAAAAATCCAGCCTTGACTGTGAGAAATGTGAGAGAACTCCCATTTCCTTGAGTTTCCTCAGAGGGTGAGCTTTGGAGAGGGAAGAAGCTGGGTTCAGGACACCAGAGCAAGGAGAAAGACTTCTCCAGCCTTTCCTCTATTGATCTGAGGTAAGAAATCTCTGTTTTAACCGTTTAATTTGTGAAATGGGGATTGGATGAATAGTAACCAAGTATTGATAGGGCTGGAATTAGACTTAGGTTCTTTAGGGAGATGTAGTCAGGAGGTTGTTTTGAGCCATATGGCATGCTGAAACTGGAATTGTGATGAAGTTTGAGTTTGGCTCTGGAAGGGAGAAGTGTGTGTGAATGAGTGATGTTATGACCTAAATTAACTTAAGTATCTTTATAAAAGTTATTCATAAGGCCAAATAATCGGTGAAAACGTGATTATATGTGTTTTGGCTGAGTTGAGTCAATGTGAGTTCTTAATTCCAGAACAGCTTTGATTGGATCTGTACAGAGTTCTAAAGGAACTCTGAGGCCTTGGTGAGGCTGAGGCAGATCACTGAAGGTCAATGTATGACTTAGTAGAAGCTGGGCTACGATAAACCATAAGTTAGAAGACATATATTGATTAGGAAAGGAAGGATGTTTCCTTCCCTATGAACGATTGAATACTGTATCTGATTGGTTATTTCATGCCTATTGTAGGGCGTGAGGCTCATATCATTGGCGAAGGACGCCAAGAGACTCGGAGAACTAGTTCTGAGCTGAGACCAGGTAAGCTCAGTGTTCTGGGGAAACATTTCCCCTACTTGTGTGCATTACACCCAAATTGGGTGATAGCTTGATATGATTGTAAGACTGTGATGCCTGAATTTTGATTATGATTTTGACTTGGATAGTGGTTGTATGTTAATTCTCTGGCCAGTAGAATGTACACATAAGCCCTGAGAGAGTGGAGAGCCCATTTATGGATGATCCTCCTCAGGCAGTGGATTAAAGTCCTGAGTAAGTAGAGAGCCCTCAACGGATAATCCTTCTCAGGCACTGCATATGTGATAGACCTGAGAGAGTGGAGAGCCCATTTATGGATGATCCTCCTCAGGAATTAAATGATTATTGTGCTTGTATGATATTTAGCCATATATACTGATAGTTGTGATGTGATGGCCATGGTTAGGCCGAATTGTGATTTGACATGCACTCAGGGTGGTGGAGATGACCTCCCAGGACCCTGAGCTTGCTGAGATGATAATCTCACCCCTGTTTGGGACTTATGTTGCAGGAGACGACACAGGGTTAGCAGAGAAATCCCAGGGCAAGAGGCCTGAGACGGGATAGAGGCTGATGAAGCACCCTAGGTCTAGATGACCGAGCTTGTTAGCTCGAGTTTTGTTAATGTCTGCCTATATGTGGACGTTTGATGTATATCTGAATATTAAGGAAAAGCATGTATTTTGTACACAAACAGGTTCACCATATATGTATATTATATTGAATTTATGCTTCCTTTACTGTTCTTTTCCATATATGCTGCGTTACTCTGATATTATATAATGTTAATACGCCGGGTGCACACGGGATGTTACAATATCCACTCCTTTTTCTATGGTAAGAAGGGGTTGGGGACCCAAAGAAAGCAACACATAACTACAAAAAGGAGTTAAATAATACCAGCATGGAGCAGTGTACAGCATCTTCAAAAATCAAGGATTTGAGACCCTCAAAAGCAACTGAAAGCCTTTGCCTGGGGGTTGAGGCAGTAATATGCCAACTATCAACCAATCTCTCTCCAACTGTGTATTAACTTAACCATCCAATCGTGGTGTTTTATATTGGAGAAAGGAGGTTAGTATGTAGGGAGATGGCCAGCCATCCTTAAAAAATGGAAATGTGGAAAAATGTCAAAAATCAATTCTGGAACTATCTCATAAAAAAACTAGTTTTACCATTACCCAATTCACCTTAGGAGTCACACTCACACACACCTACCCAAAATGCTTTACAAGGAATGTTGGATGGTCACTGATGACCCAGCTAAACAGAGCATTGGAAGTAAAACATGTAAAATTGTATTGGCAGACTTCTAACTTGAACAAGAGAGAAGTAGAAAGGCTCTCCTACTACATGAATAGGGGTCCTCTTCAACTAAGAGTAACTAAATTGACAGAAATAATTGCAGAAGATATGATTGTGCATGTATGCAGGGCATACAAGCCACCTGCAACAATGTATAACACATTTAGAGTTGGATGGAAATGACCAAAATAAATGGAGTAAAGTTGTGTGTTGAAGTAGCAGGGTCAATCAGCCCAAGGTTAACATCAGCCTGCTGACTTCTCAAAAGAATTTAATATATTCATCTGCGAAGCACTCACATATACCCATAAAAACGGATTAATTAATATGGGCATGATCACTTCAACATGAAGAGAAAGTCAGAGATCATCTGACCAAGAGGATCACTAAATTTCAAAATAAATAAGGCAAAGATAGACACTACAGGATATTGTCAGTCAAAACAAAACCATATCCATTTGACATTTTGCATCAATATACAGTAACCTTCATTGGTGCCTGGTGTGGTGGAATAAATGGAAGGACTCTAATTGGACAGAACTTTGCCATCATGTACATTTCCCTTTCATGACAATTCCTTCAAGAATCCCATCAGTGCCAAAATTACCTGAAAATTGAAGCAGATCAACAGGGCCAGGCAGCTGGAACGAGACAGAGAATTGGCCTGGTGGGCAAAGGTTGCGAGTTTGCATTTCAAATACCTGAGAGTACCTGGACACAGTATTCTCTCCAGTTGTAGTTACTCCAGAATTTCAACAGTTTACCATCAGTGCCAACCTCACACCTGAATTCCCCTGCAGTCATAAATTCAAGTATTATTTTAGTTCTCTCTCTGAGGCTCCATGTGCAAAAACAATTAAGAGTTTTTATCCCCCCCCCCCCCCCCCCCCCCCCCAAAAAAAATAAAAATAGTAGAATTAGCAACAAAAAGAAATACATTTTTAGGGCCAAGTTGGCATACATAAGCATTGATTACCACAGTTCAAAGTGCCATTGCCCATAGCCAAAAACATCCAACTACAAAAAAATAACTATAATAAGCTTCTAAAAGTGTAGATTCCTTCTAAGAAAAAACAAGTGGAACCCTTTATATATATAGATTCCTTTTCAGCTGGTATGGAACTTAAAGTAACTTTATTTCATCAATCATAATCTTTTAGCAGGAAAATTTACATCATAAACACCAAAGAGACATTCCTAAAACGCAGGCAATTATATTACAGATGAATCCTTTGCAATTGACACTGATTCACTGAACAAGACACTTACGTTCATTCCTCCTCACCCCTGGAAGAGACAAGCGAAACAGGTACGCATCATCACACTCTCCAATGTCCACAAGCCCCATGGTTGGCCCAATCCCCTCCGTAGCCACAGTTCCAGTCAACCCAAAACCATTCTTGGTAGCAGCCACAATATCAGACCATTCCTTCTTAGAAGGCCGCGAAGGAAGGAACAACATAGCCGGCCCAACCTTATCATGATCACTCTCATCATCTTCAGTATCCATGTAATCATACATCACATTAGTACCACCACCACAACCACTACACGTGGCACCGCCACGCGTCGATGCATCAACATTCACACGATCCTCAGGCTCAGAAGAACCACCACCACCACCACCACAGGACTCAACATTACCATCAGGCTCAACCTTCCCCACTGAAATGTCAGTGTTACCCGGAACACGATTGTCATCAAAACAAATACCCAATTGCAACCTAGCAGCATCTCTGTCCACATGCAACTCCTCCACCCCACTCAGCCTCTTGAACCTCTCAACATCCTCAATCCTAATATAGAAGCTATCAGGGTTATTAATAAAAACAACATTATCAACAACTTTGTGCTTGTTTTTGAACCGGTACTGAGGATGAAACCCAGGAGGGAACAACTCAAAAAAGGGTAATTGTTGTTGTTTCCATTTCCATTTCCAATGAGGTTAATTTGAGGATGAGTGATTTATCAGTGTTCCTGAGAATGTAATAGTAGACACGCTCCAATTCCACGATTTTGATGCAAGAATGAGTTAGTTGGTCCAATGTGTAAGGAGGAAGCCCCTCCGCAACTCTTTGCAAGATTGATTTTTTGGTGGTTTCGCCTTTGATGTCGGGGCCGAAGTGGGTTCCCATAATGAAGTACAGTAGAAAACAACGATCATCGTTTTCTAAGTCAGCCTCAGAAACCATCATCACTCTGGAACAAAGTACACGACTTTTAAGTTCTTTTTCTTCTTCTACCTAGGAGCTCACAATTTTTTAAGTGATTTGGTGTCTTCTTCTTCTTCTACCTAGGAGCTCACAATTTTTTAAGTGATTTGGTGTCACCAAAAATGGACCTGCAATTTGTTTTGAAGAGTGAAATTGTATTGCAACAAAAAAAATTGACGCATTTAAGATTAAAATAGAAAGGGAAAAGTGTAAGCGAAGGAGATTGACTTGAGGAGTAAGAGGACGGAAACCAATGGCACTGGTAGTGTTTGTGCCACCCTCACATTCATTCACAGTGACAGAGTGACATGCATAGAGAAGGAAGAAACGAGACTTACGAGAGAGAGAGCGTGCAACGTTGCTGCTATTGCAATTGCACCGCACGCATATTTTGGCATCTCGTTAACAATTGTTTTTAAGATATTAGTTAAGAAATTAAAAATATAATGAATAACATATTTTTTCTTCTCTCAATAAAAATATTTATATTTTAAATTTTTTAAATAATATTTTTAGAATATTAGATAGCATTTACCAATAATTTATATTTATACTATTTTTAAAGTATTAAAAGTAATTGATATTATATTTGGTTGAATTTAGAGAAGATATTTATGAGGTAAGCAATTTCTATGATAATTTTACAAAGATTATATGGGAATATTTTTTTTTCAATTTCAATATAAAAAATTACAATAATTTGTATGATAATCTTATAGAGTATTATTAAAAAATATTATATTGGGAGATCTTTGTATTATAAACTTTACATTTCATTTGTTTTATCTAGCATAAGGATGACAAATGAATTTGGAGTAAATAGATACAAAAATATCTTCGATAAATAAAATCACCTAATAAATAAATACTACTAAATAGGTTTAAATCTAAGTATAAGCATTTACTTATAAGTTTTTATGGATAACATTTATAACTTATAAGTATACCAGTATAATTTATAACGCATCCCTTCCTCGACATGTTATTTTAGTATATTAGATTTGAAGTTAATGTAGGTTCTTAATGACTGACTCAGTGCTTTTATGATTAGAGATCGAGACTTGCATAAACTGAGTTAGGGTCTCCTCCAACTTGGTGGTCCTCTCATAAAGATTAGGACCTTGATTAGGGGGTCGATTAGACAGGGCCCCTTGGTCCTTGTTAAAATTATTTCCTGGATGAAACCTCTAATTTGGCCTTGATTATGAGAAAAGTTACCTCCCTAATGATAACCTAAGTTCCCCCTTAGGTTATAAACCTAGTGATTTGGGTAGGCCATATAGTTGACCTCCTTTGACGCTTCCTCTTGAGTCATGCATAAATCGGACTCATGAGCCCCACCGCACAAGGCACATCCTCCAACTTGCATCATAGAAGGTGAGGCTAGTTGAACTGAATACAAATGTTGCTTATTCAATGTGTCAGTGAGGGTCTCGAGTTGCTTAGTCAAGAGCTTATGCTGAGCCAACAATGCGTCTTGAGATGTGAGTTTTAGAAGGCTCTTCTTGGAAGAGGTACAGGATCTATCTTGAAGGATAGCATGATCACTCGCTGCCATATTCTCGACAAGCTCCATAGCTTCATCAAGGGTCTTCAATTTAATTTTCCCAACAACAGATGCATCAAGAAGTTGCTTTGAATAGGGTCGTAAGCCATCAATGAAAATGTTAAGTTGGATTGGCTAACTAAAGCCATGTGTAGGAGTCTTGCGAAGCAACCCACAAAAGCAATCTAAAGCTTCACTGAGTGATTCATCTGGGAACTGATGAAAGGAGGAAATTTTTGTCTTCCCCTTAGTTGTCTTGGATTCTGGAAAATACTTCTTTAAGAACTTCTCCACTACCTCCTCCCATGTTCTAAAGTTGTAACCATTGAACGAGTGTAACCATCTTTTTGCTTCACTCGCCAAGGAAAAGGAGAATAAATTGAGGCGGATAGCATTTTTCGAAACTCCAGCGATCTTGATTGTGTTACATATCTCTATGTAAGTAGCCATATGAGCATATGGATCTTCATTGGGCAAGCCATGAAAAAGGTTGCCATGAATCAACTGAATGAGTGAGTGAGGATATGAGATGTTGGCAGCTTGAACCTTCGGCCATACAATACTTGTGAAGTATTGTGGTGTTGTGGAGCTAGAATAATCTTCAAGCGTCACTCTTGGTGGTTTGTCTTCTGCCATCGGAGGCTCCTCAAAGATAGGATGAGGAATGAACACAATTGGTTCCTCCCATGTAACAGTATGAGGCGAAGATGATGTAGAGGAAGAGGCTCATTTTTTTTCTCCTTGTCTAGCTTGCATCTCTTATTTTCTTCTAGTGGCGTTGTTTATCCGACAGGTAGCTTCAATCTTCGGGTTTGGTGGAACACGATCGTCCGCCGGATTTTTACCTCACATACAAGAATAAAAGCACTAGAGAAACAAATTAAAAAGGTTCAAGAATAAAATGCAAAAACAGAATTAAGATAAATAATCAAACAATAAAGAATAAATGCTTTAAATGAGGATATACAAACTACTGAGGACAAGGAACAAAGCCCTCATCAATGGTGCCAAAAGCTATTTAATTCCTTGGCAAGTGCACCAATTCATTCAAGTAGTAATTAAAACAGTAAATCCGAGTGTCAACTCCACAAGTACTTTGATTGTACTCAAAGTTCGTATTTGTTTAATTTTAAGCAATTGACAGACTAAATTTTGGTATTTGCAAAGTGATAATGCATATACATATAAATTCAAGGTAAAATAGATTACAAAATAAATTATGCGCAAGAGAGAAAACACAAACACTCGAAGAGGTGAGTTGACAGTTGATTCAGAATACGAAACATGTTGGGGCTCAGCTTATCGAAACTACTCTTGATGCAATATTAAAGATTTTTCACCATTTAACATTATTTCACATATTACCTTCATCTCCTAACCTATTATAACCATGATTCCTCATGTGAAAGAACCTAAAATACTCAAGTTCACTCCTAATCCCTCAAGAGGTACATCAAATAATTTTCATTAAGAGTAAAGATGCATATTTTAGGCTAAACAATATCATTTTATCTCTAGATATAAATTATCTAGATGTTCTTTTTCAGTTCTAAGGATATAAACATTTTTCAATGCATAAATGTCATAACACTAAATGCATATGGATGATCAAATCACAAACATGATAATAAACTCAAAAAAGAGACAATAATACGAAAATAACATTAAATAGATAGTGAAAATTCTTACATCAAGAGTGTTTGGTTGCTAAGCTCCCAATAATGGGTGGTTTAGCATTTCATTGTCATGAGAGACTTACAAAACAAAGGAAAACAAGAGACAATGAAAGAGAAAAGAAGAAAACGGGAGAACAATGGTGTAGAGCAAGCTTTTATGGACTGGATTCTTCTCTCATTCTTGCCCTAGGTTTCTCTCATGCTTACTGAATGAATAAAACAATGTTTCTCCCTCCTTTTATCTTTAAAACGCAGTTCACTTGTGTTTCTCGATATTGGTAGTGCACTAAGCCTGCAAGTGCGCTACTCTAGATTCTCAATCCATCTTTTAGTCTCTGATGTATAATCTTACAAAAAATACAACCAACACATTATAAATCAACTAATTTTAGTATCTACTAGATAAAAGTTCAGAAGAAACTAAATTTCAAAGTTTTAATCACAAAAGAAACATTAAGAGGAAAAATAAGATAATTATTATATAATTTAAATATACAATTTACGTATGCATAACAATTATCATTAATCATGTATATTGTCATATTAAAGAAGAGGACTATATTAGTCTGAGGCCAACTTTAGCAACATTTTCTGTCCTGATTGTTGCTCACCTCAATTAGTTAATTTAATTTTATTAGTGATACATCGAATATATAATATATGTGATTTAAATGTACATATATACATAATAATTATTACTAACCATGCCACATTGCCATATTAGATAGATAGGAAGAAGAGGACTCTATTCGTGTAAGGCCAACTTGAGCAGCACTTTCTGTCCTGATTGTTGCTCACCTATATTGTTTTTTTTATAAAAAAGAAAAATGTATCCATGTGTCATTCGCTGATGATAGAAGCAACTCAAAGGCCTTCTGTTGAAAACCTGTCATGATAGATGTTGTGTACTTGTTTTAACATAATAAAGGGATCGCAACATAGATTTCCACCTGGCTTTTATATCTCTACTTCTATTTCTAGCATAGCAGTGGAAGCAAACCTTGATTGGGTTCGTTGCCTCTACTCCCCAATGGTCCATATCAAATTAAGATGCATATCTGAGCCAGACCATTATTAACATAGACTGTACCCAACAATCCAAGGAAGATTCAATTTTAAATAACATTATGACAAACACTACTATTTTTTAGAGCAGTAGTTAGCATAGTTAAGTTCAAGCATCGTTTAGTAATTCACAGAACTATTATTACTCTTGGTTCAATAATATTGAATCAAAGAAGAGATAATTTTGTATACAGAATGAAGAAACAACACGGCATGTCATTTAAATATTCTCCTACTATTTCTATTTCTTTTGATCGTAGTTACAATTTGCGTAACCGGAGAAGACGCGAGTTTGTGAACCCAAAATTTCACGTCCTCTTTCCCTAATCTGGAACTCAAAATTAAAACAACCCCAAAGAAAAACCCTAAAACCCATTCCCTGACGGCTTTCTTCCCCAACCACAAGCGAAGCAACGAAATCCCCGCGAGACAAAACGACAACGCCCTCAGGAACAGGTCAAACTCTTGAATCCACCACGACCACAAGCCACCCGCAACGCAGACCAACACGAATGCGAACCACGCCGATTTCTTCTTCGTTACCCTCCTGTTGTCGGCTATTTTCCCTCTACGGCCACCACCGACGAGAAAGCTCAGAGTCTGAGAATCGCCGCGCGCGATTTCGCCAGCGAGGGAATTGAAGGGCTCCGGCAGGATCTTGAGATTGAACGCGACGGTGGAAGCCAGTTGAAGAATTTTTCGATTGGAAGGTTGGGACCAGCCGCGCCTCTTAGCGCATAGGATTGTGGGAGTTGGATACGATTGCGATAGGCGAAGAGAAATAGGATTGAGGAAGCGAAAATTGATGTGGATTATGGAGATTGGGAATGGAAGATGGTGATCTGAAATTGAAAAGGGGTAATGGGTTGTGCAAATGTAGGGTTTCACTTTCAGCATTGTAGTGCGTGTGATGACCATTAACAATACAAGCAAGGTATATTTGGGTATTTCATCTTTCAATTGGAGAGAGGGCAGAGGCCGTTTTGATTTTTGAATGCATTTGGGCGGATGGACCTGCTTCTTCAAAGTTCAACCACACCACCCACAACTCACAATGACTGTATTTTAATTTAAACGGATTTCCTTAAAACAAAATTATTTTAAATATTAAATATGTCCTTTTTAGTTTAAAGTTGTAAAATAGTCATTTTATTTTCATCAAGTGCTTGCAATTGTTTTTTTAACAATAATGTTATAATGATAAACAACAGTGATACTTATTTTTTTTTTTACAAATTCTTATAGATAAGAATTATCAATCACGAAATCAATTAACGTAAGATTATTTTAACTTAGTTAAAAATTATATATTAGAGTTTTAATAATATAATTATGTTAAATATTTTAAAAAAAAATAATAATTTTACTTGATTCGAACGGAATTATTTTCAATAAAAAAATAATTGTAATGTTAAACAAAAACTTGTAGGTAAGCGTTAATGAGTGTTAGTTGTTTCTAGGATGCTCCCTCCTTTTTGATTGAGCTTGGTTGAGTTTTTTTTCATTTTGATCTCATTATTTCTTTTCATTAATTTTAAATATTTCTAATACACCTTTTTATTTATTAAATAAAAATTAAATGCTTTATATGATTTTAAAATATTAAATACAATTATTTTTATTTAATATATATTAAGAAACTTTGTAAATATATATATATATATATATATATATATATATATATATATATATAACATTTTTCTGTCTTTTTCACGAACCTACAGAAAATTAAGACAAAAAGGAAATATAGGTCATAAGCTAGAACAAGTTTCCTGACCGCACAATCATGAGGCTAGAATGAGTTTGAGTTTGTAGGTTAGGAATTGGGATGCGTTATTAATTGGATACAACCTGCAGGAAGCACCTTCTTAATTGATGATGAAGAAGTGCGGTTTTGTATTTCTCAATTAGTGGATGAGATAAAATGTTGACTATCTGCTACCTTCATTCCCTCCTTATCTGTCTACTCTCAATCTCTCCAATATTCCAATTGTTAAAGTGACACAAGATGGCTAAAGGCAAACAAATCATCTTCAATGTCATAAACACTGCAATTACAAATGCACAAACAGCATAGATCACATTAATTAAGGATATATGACACCCTATACTCTTCATCTAATATTAAATGAAAAGCAGGATATGTATGTACACTTTATGTCTATATATTCTCCATAATAAACATACTGAACCTCTTCATATAATTTCCACCACTAGTACTGAAGCTCTTAAAGCTAGCTAAGAAATATGATGAAGGAGTTTCAGTTTGCAGGGCTTGATAAAGCCACCATAGGATGTAAAACTCTTGACTGTGAAAGTCCCTTTGGAGAGAAGCGTAACCGACGTGTCCTTCTGCCGTCTAATGTTCCTATTCTTGCTCATTCCTTAGAACACACACAACGAAACTGGTATGTATATGCTCCTTATTTTGTTCTTGCATCAGGATATTTTCGATCATTTTTTTTTTGTCTTTTCACTCTTTTGGGAAAGCCTACTGGATTTTTTAGATTAATAGATTTGGTTCGATCAAGTGAGACTGTGAGAGATTTATATTTTTAGAGATAAAGTATACTTATAATCATTAATCAGAAAACGCTGGTTGACTTTCTTAATTATGCATGTGACTTGTCTCATTTGTTTGATGCAGGATTGCTAGGTCAAATTCCCCTACTGATTTAATTATACAAATTGGTGATTCTAGCTTTCACTTGCACAAGGTGGGCCAATCACTCCTTCAATTCTATGGGAAAATTATATATGTACTCTTGTTCCTATAGCTGCAAATCATGCTACTATTCTAAAGTAAAAAATGTTTCATTAAATATTCTTAAGACTTTAACTAATAAGATATGATTGATTTCCAGCTTGCAATTGCCTCAAGAAGCGAATATTTGAATCGGCTTGTATTTCAGAGGGGAAGCAACAGAGAAAAAGCTGGTGACAGCCTCATCCTCCAAATTAAAAATCTCCCAGGTGGTAAAAAAGCTTTTGAATTAGTAGTCAAATTCTGTTATGGAAGAAAAATTGATATAACCGCAGCAAACATTGTTCCATTATATTGTGCTGCACATTTCTTGGAAATGAGTGAAGATCTTGAAGAAGGAAATCTCATATCCAAGACAGAAGCATTTCTAACCTTTCAAATACTATCTTCATGGAAAGACACATTTCGAATACTTAAAAGCAGTGAATCCATTTCCCCTTGGGCCAAGGACTTGCATATAGTGAAACGTTGCTCTGAAGCAATAGCTCGGAAAGTGTTCACAAATCCAAATGCATCTAGTTTCACTTTTGAAAATGAAACACCCTTAAGTAATAATAGTGTTGATAATTGGTGGTTCAAAGATGTATCATGTCTACGCATAGATCATTTTATTGAAGTGATTCAATCAATTAGAAAACGTGGAACCAAACCAGAACTTGTAGGTTCTTGCATAGAACATTGGACAAGAAAATGGTTTTCCCAAGTCACATTTGGACTTGATAAGGAGACTCCTATGCCCATAACTCTCCAGTTACATAGAATTTCAACTGAGGGCTTGATTAACATACTTCCTAGTGAAGAAAATTCAGTCACTTGCAATTTTTTGCTTCACCTACTAAAGGCAGGGGTGATGCTGAAGATAAATCCCGAGTTGTTGTGTGTGCTAGAAAGAAGGGTAGCTTTAATGTTGGAGAAATGTCGTGTACCTGATCTCTTGGTTAAAAATCAAGGATACAAAGATTCTTTGTATGATGTTAGTGTGGTACTTAGGGTGTTAAGGTTTTATGTTTGTGGCATGTCAAGCAATTCTTCAGCAAAACCCCACAGTGTTGGAAGGTTAGTTGATGGGTATCTCA
This sequence comes from Glycine tomentella, assembly GCA_007407185.1. Taxonomy (NCBI): domain Eukaryota; kingdom Viridiplantae; phylum Streptophyta; class Magnoliopsida; order Fabales; family Fabaceae; genus Glycine; species Glycine tomentella. Next base: position 116,325 of record PYAF01004398.1, on the reverse strand, counting down.
CACAAGTTGCAAGGGATGAGAATCTCACAATGGAAAGTTTCAAATCACTTGTTGAAGCATTGCCACAAAAAGCTAGACACTGTGATGACAACCTCTATAGAGCTATTGACATGTACCTTAAGGTAATAGTGATGATATATATCATTTCTAATTCTAAATCTAGCTCAAAATAGACCAACTTTAATAGATTGGTTTACCTTGTTTTGCATGACCCTTAGACTTGATCCAATTTTGCAGGCACATCCAAATTTGGCAGAAGAAAATAGAACAGATGTTTGTAGAGTCCTAGAATACCATAGATTGTCGCACGAAGCACGTCAGCATGTGATGCAAAACGATAGGTTGCCCTTGAAATTAACCACTGAATTTGTCCTTTTAGAGCAAGTGAACATGGCAACCTCAATGACAAGTAAAGGATCGAATTACCGAAGGACAAATACTCAGACAGTCATCAGAGTGAACAAGGATATGGAAAAAAGACAAATAACAAATGCCCAGGAGATAAACATGATGAGAAAAGACGTTGAAATGATAAAGTCGCAACTGTTGGAAGTACATAGCTGCAAAATGAAGCTCCAAAACCAACTGAAGAGATGCATTCGTTGAAAGATAGTTAGTTCATTATGTAAAAACACTTACTCGAGGAGGACCTACCCTCCTTTTCTGTGATAGTAATGTAAGAAATTTGAACGAATGGTGTAAAATATGTATGTCTCATTTAACTACTCCTCCGGTTAAACTACTTCCACTGCATCCCAACCCCATCCCCTCCCTAATCATGTACCAGGAAGTAAGTCTCAACTCTTAAGTCAAACTAATGAAACTATGGACATTTATATTGCAATAGTTAAATTTGAGAAAACGATTAAAATTTATAGGTTGTAATTTGTAAACGAGTTTTCATTCAATATAACCTTTTTATTAATTGATCACTTAAACTTTACTGAATCAACGTATAAAATTGTTTTATATTATACTAAACTTGAATTGAATATATTCAAATCATAAGCAAAACATATCTCATGTTAATGAACAAAGTTTCATATTAAAACTAAAATAATTGGTTGATGTTTTTGAAGTTGTAAGTACAACTGACTTAATTGAAAATAAAAATAAAAATTTAGGGATTCAATTAAAAAAAATGTTTTAGGAATCAAATAAAAAATTTAATAAAAATATAGGACTCACAAATTAATTAAATCTTTATTTTTATAAATTATGAATGCACAAATAAAATTATAAAAAATTATCATCAACTTTTAAAATAATTATTAAAATTAATAATTTGTTATTGCAAATACTCCAATAATTAAGTACTTTTAATTTAAATTTTTTTATACAATTAATAATTAATTTTTCCTATCATATATTCATATCCAATATAAATCTGAAGGGTGCAGCAGAGGGAAAATAAGCTTGGAAACGATGGAAGATGCCGCAGCGATTGAGGTGAGGAACCATGTTTCCCCAGAACCAGAGCCACAGTCGGAGGAGGATTCCAGTTGTTGTTGCCCAATCTGCTTGGGACCATTCCTTCAACTTTCCTACCTAGACAAATGTTTTCGTATGCCCTCACCCTATTTTCTGTTGCTCAATTTTCTGTGTTTTTTAATCCTAAAGTTTATAAATTTGTTGCATATGCTATAGACCCTTTATTGGGTTTCATTCATGAATTGGGTTGCATGCTCTAATTTGTAGTCTTGGAAAACCTTTTTGTTTGAAATTAACTCTCGGTAATTATATATCAACACAAGATTTGTTTTATTAGAGGATCATTACTCGAGAGTTCAGATTTAAGCAGCAATTAGAGGTAATTGTACTATATCATTCTGCTATATATTTTTCCTAGCCATTAAGCTTGTTCTTATGTTGCAGATAAGTTTTGCTTCAATTGCATTTTACGCTGGACCAAGGTGGTTGCGGGCAAGCACCGTTCTCCACCTTCTTCTGTAAAATGTCCCCTCTGTAAGGTTTGGTTAACACCATGACTTTTTTTTTAACGCAGTGTTAATTTGTTACTATTATTGTTGTTGTTGTTTTGCCTTATGGAATTTGTTGAATAAAATTTCCCCTCAATGATACACCCCTTTAAAAAGAATTTCAATTAGGACTCTTATTTTCTCTCAATTTACTGCAGGCACCTGAATGTTTCTTATGGATGTCAATATTTGCAAAACTGTATTGGTGATGATGTAGATGATGTATGATAAATCAATTGGGGGGGGGGGGGGGGGTATTAGAAGTTAGTATCAGGCTGGATAAAATGAGCTATACTGACTTGGTACTATACGTCTAATATGCAGACTGAAAATTTTTCTATCATATATGGAGTTGATGGGAGTTGTTTTCAACGACATTATGTAGATCAGGATTTTGAGGATAGGTTTGTCTTAGTTTTATTCAAGTTAAAAAATTTAGTAGAATTATATTTTTATACTTTGCTCTTCTGTTTGTGTGCACAGTTTTATCTTATCAAGAGCACACAGATATAGATTACAATGCTATTACACTGAACAAGGTGTTCTACTGCCTTTGGTTTAACAAATTTCTTGCTTTATAGTGGTGTCTGTCTGTCCTTTGTTTTGTGTCTTATATTTGTTATTGGTATTTTATTTACTTTACTTTTTCTTTTAACTATGTGTGAGCAGGTTTCTTAGATGACATATTCAATATATCACAATATTGGAGATCTCTAAAGTACAATCAGCCAAACTGCTGGCTTGAAAATTGGTTAAGAAGAGAAATTCAAGCTCTTGTCCAGGTTAATAGCTTGTTGGTGCATTCTCTCTCGGGTTTTGCAACTGGAAAAATATCCAATAATATAATGTGCTTTATCTGTTACTGCATATGATTCACATTTTCTTTCATTTTCTTTAGTGCTACTGCATGTATATGTTAGAGAAAGAATAATCTCTGTTATTGATATTAGAAAGCAGTTACAGATCTAGGGAATGAGCCTAGCCTCTCAAGTCCCTCACCTCCTTACCACTCCCGTGCCTAACAAACTAATACAATTCATATTTATAACAACTAACCGACAATAGCCATTTACTAACCACTCATTACATTTATTTCTTAAACTTGCCATGTG
>PYAF01004398.1:89876-113134 GCA_007407185.1 Glycine tomentella | reverse complement strand
AAGCAGTTACAGATCTAGGGAATGAGCCTAGCCTCTCAAGTCCCTCACCTCCTTACCACTCCCGTGCCTAACAAACTAATACAATTCATATTTATAACAACTAACCGACAATAGCCATTTACTAACCACTCATTACATTTATTTCTTAAACTTGCCATGTGTCCTGGCCTCGTATACCTCTTTAACAGGTAACCTAACAGTATATGCCTAATTATAGGTGGAATTTCTGATTATTCCATCTCCTGCCCCCCCCCCCCCCCCCCCCCCCCCCCCCCCCCTCCTCTCTCTCTCTCTTGTAATTAGTATACCTTTTGCTGAATCTGTAGGAGGAGGATGTTGACATCATTGTGCACCATATCCTTGCTGTGGTCAAAGCAGCATTATGGACTAGGTAAGTTTCTTCATGCATTTCAAGTTGCTTCAACGTTATGAGTATGAAAAGGATGGTTAGTATTAACTCTAAAACTTGCAGGAGAGAGCAGAAGTCACACATGAATGCACCTGAAAAGAAACAGGAGGAGTTCAAGATGTCAGTCTCTGAAGCCACAAGGCCTTTTCTGGCAGCAAGAACGGACAGATTTGTATATGAGATTCAACTATTTCTTGCTTCGGGAATGAATATTGAAGCTTATGATGCTGTTTACATACAACGGTTAGGTTGGAGCTCACCTGGGGTAAACACTGAGGTTTCTCAAAGTGAATTAGTTGATCGCACAACTGTGATTCCATACATGCACCTATTTGATGGTGACTTTGATGAAAATGAGTAGATTCTTTGTTCTGTTTTTCTCATGTATATGCTGTAATTGCTACCCAAATGAATTGTATAGGAGAAAATTGTTCACACACCAATGAGTGCTATTGATTCTTTCCAGCTACTGCGGAAGTTGCAAATTCTACACCCAAGGGTGTAAAGTTGTTTAACATATGTTTGTTATCAATATCATATTATATTGCTTAAATTATTTTTTTATTTCTCTAATTTATTTTTTAGATTTAATTTGGTCTTTTAATTTTTTCGGATTCAATTTAGTTTTCTAATTTTTTAAATCGATTCAATTTAATTCTTCAGTCTAATTATAAGAAATCACACTTTTTAACGATTTGAACGGCCACAAAATGCAAATTTTTCAAAAAAATGAATTGGTTTAAAAATTAGAGGATTCAATTGAAAAAAAAAAACAACCAAATTGAACTTAAATAATAAATTAGAGGGAAAAAACTAATTTAACCTATTATATTACAATTTTCGTGGTCTAGATTTTATGCAGTTGGCAAAACGGCCGAGGATCATTACAACATTAATAGTCTGATTCTTTAAGCTCTTAACTAAATAACAAAATTTTCCCACTTTCAAAAATAATAAATTAGCGAAGCATTTGCTCCCTTAATAGCCTGATTTAATGTGAACCGATAGAGTTTCAAAGTTGTAATCGTTTCCACTCAGCAACAAAGAGCATAAGTAAATAAATAAATAAAAAAGAGAGAAACTGGCCGCTGAAAAACAGTAAATGCGAGAAATTTAAAGTGAAGTGAGTAAAATGCGTTCGTTGAAAAACGGTGGAAGATAGACGATAGAAGAGAAATAAAAATGAATGAATGAATGGATGAACGATGCAAACAATGAAAATAAAGTAAAAATGGTTGAAGGTAAGACTGTCGGAAAAACTTAAAAATAGCAAAAGTAGAAAAGGAGTAAAAAAATAAAAATGAATGAATTGTATGAAAAATAAAATTTAATAAATGGTTAGTTAGTTGAACACAAATTTGAAAGGATGTTGTGTGGCTCATATTTGGATTGCCCAATCAAAGTTTTTAAGTTAGCCTTATCTTTATAAGAATCATAGGGTAAAGTAAATTGCTGTGAAATTTATACTGACTTTAGATGCTCTTCAATCATTGTTATTTCTATCAGCAGCCGCATCCGTTAGTGGTTTGAAAACTTTAGAGAGGAACTTTGCAACAAGCATGGAGACAGCCTCAGACTATGGAGCATTCACAGAGAAATTCACTTTACCACCAAATTCTGCACCAGCTCTTCCTCTCAAATCACTCACCTTTGCAGTCAAAGAGATGTATGTACTTTACTTTTCTTTTTGTACCACAATATTCTGATTGTAAATAATTCTCCTTTGCTGACATCAAAGTCAACTAGTCTTTGAATCCATGCTTCTGCATCTTGAACTTGAAGGAAGTGTTTGTGTCAAACAGTTTCGACACGGAAGGATACGTGACTGGCTTTGGGAATCCTGACTGGGCAAGGACTCATCCGGTGGCTACCTCTACTGCTCCAACAGCTCTGGCTCTCCTCAGAGCAGGTGCTACTTGTGTTGGTAAAACTGTCATGGATGAAATGGCTTACAGGTTTGGTTTTCTTTGCTCATTGTTTTCACTCATTCTAAAGAACCATTGGTGTTTATTATAGTCCTAAGCATTATTTTTAAGTTGCTAGGGACCATCTCTATGACTAAATGAAATTTCATGTGAAAAGAGTGATAATATATTACTGTAATCATTGTCATGTAAATTGTGGCTTGTTAGGCTAAATCTTAGAGTTGGAAGTAATAATATAACTTTCAGTCAGTCAGTAGATTATATAGAAAGGACAAGGCTCCTCAATGATTATTTTGTCTCTAAAGTATTTACGTAAGGGTGTATCCACCCTTAAAATTTAGTGTGGTAAGACCACGATGCACTTTAATAATTAATTGGATACTTGCTCAGTTTAGCTCACTTTGGTGGAGCTTTTTTTTCCTATAGAAAATGTGACTGAGTGTTAGTATTTATTTGTAATCAGACATGTGCATATTTTGAACACCTTATTTCTGTTACTCAGGTAACTAAGTATTCTAATCTGCCAGTATAAATGGAGAGAATATACATTATGGCACACCTAGAAATCCTTGTGCACCAGACCGCGTTCCTGGAGGATCTTCTAGTGGCTCTGCTGTTGCAGTTGGTGCAAAGCTTGTGGATTTCTCGTTAGGTGATATGTTCTTCCATTCCATTAATTATTTTTGGCACCACTTTGTTAATAATTTCGAGTGATGTTATGTTTTTCCTCAATATTGAGCTATTTTCCCATTCCAGTGAGTTTAATTGTGGCATCATAATAATTTGAACTGTTTTTTCAATCATAGGAACTGATACTGGAGGAAGTGTAAGAGTACCTGCATCATACTGTGGGATTTTTGGTTTTCGTCCTTCTCATGGTGCTGTCTCAGAATCAGGAGTAATCCCTATGTCGCAAAGTTTTGATACCGTGGGTAAATAATCCATTAGATTGACGAATATGTTAACTCTTCATTTTTGGGTGAATGTATCACTACAAAGGATAGTGCAGAATGACATAACACAAACAAATCAACATTGATAACTTTACTAATGATGTTTTTCATAATTCTTATTTAAAACAAAAAAAGTATCATAATGACACTGGGATTAGATAATCTCTTGGGAAACTTACTAGTGAGTTTGTTTTCAGTTTTTCTTAAAACTTCAAAATGAATAAGATATTCTTTCTTCAATCCAATGCTTTGAAATATACATACAATATGCAAATATTTTTCTTCATGTTTCTAACGTGCTTCCATTTTTCTTCTCGAAACTTATTTTCTTGTTTCTATGTTTATAACTAGGATGGTTTGCCAGGGATCCAATGATTTTGAGTAGAGTAGGAGGTGTAATTCTACAATTGCCAGATGTAGCACCACCAATTAGACCTACTTCCATTATCATTGCAGAGGACTGTTTCCAGCTTTCAAGCACTCCATTTGATGTAGTTACAGGAACTGTCATCAAAGCGGTAGAGAAGTTATATGGAGGTGAACAGTAGATATTGCTATCAATTCAATGTTCTTATTTGTTAATTATAAAACAAAAAATTTAAGTTTAAATTATGAAGAATTCTTGTTCATCCCAATAATGATGTATGGTATGTATTTTGGAACAATTTGATTTTACCAAGTGAGAAGGTCTTTTTGTTGCATCCACCATTGCAGGGGATGTATTGAAGCATGAAATCCTTGGAGACTATGTGAAAACCAATGTTCCAAGTTTGAAACATTTCATGAGGAAAGATAATACAGACCAAATATATAACATTCCATCACTGGCTGCACTTTCAAGTGCCATGCGGTTGCTTCAAAGGTGTAGCTCACCATTTAATCCTTAGCTTTTAGTAAGGATAATTGTAATTTCCAGCGGGTCGTGGATTGCCTTTGATTGAAATTTAATTCTAGTTTTATTTGTCATTTGTAATGTAGGTATGAATTCAAGAATAACCATGGTGAATGGATCAGTGCAGTTAAACCTGATTTAGGCCCTGGAATATCAGAACGTGTATCAGATGCCTTAAGGACAACGGGGGAGAACATTGATATCTGTTATTCTATAAAAAGGGAACTACACGATGCTCTTTCGGCTCTTCTTGGGGTATTAATCCTCTCTCAGACTCTCATATGAGGCATGCACACAGACCACAGTACAATCTTTGGAATCCCCATAACCTACTGATAAACAACATATTTCAACATATGAACATATCATTGTAGTGATATGTTCATCAGACCATGCATATGCGCTTATATGCAAAAATCATTCCTCCTGACGTGGATTCTCTCCTTGGTCTTCATAAAAGGAAACCTCCTTTCTTTCTGTCCATGGAGAAATAATGTGCAAACATGCTTGTTACTTCATAGATCAATCTTACTTTTGAAGAAACTATTTGAGACCCTCCTGGCTCCTGGTCTGTACATACATTTCAGCAAGCCTTTTCATTTGTCAAAAGTAACAACTACACTTTAGTTTTATTTTTCATCATCTAGCTTGACCATGCCTGTTTTCGAAACAATCTAATTCCACAAATGAAGATTATAGACTCTCCCTATGAATCTCCTTTGTAAAGATAAAAGTAGTATCATCTAAGCAACCAATTTATCTTTATAAGCTTGCCTCTTGTTTAAGTTAGTGTGACAGTTTTGTGTTTGAAAAATTTCAGGATTTTGGTGTTCTAATGATCCCCACAGTTCCAGGACCTCCCCCAAAACTACAAACAAATACATCCGACTTGGAAATTTTTCGTGCAAGGGCTTTTAGCCTGCTGTCCATTGCTGGAGTATCAGGATTTTGTCAGGTTGTCCCTTTCTCTGTGTTTATGAAGCACTTAAGAATCCTATATTTTTCTTAATCAATTAAATTTCAGTTCATAATGTTATAACAGTGTGTTTTTTGCTGACATTATGTAGGTAAGCATACCACTAGGGATGTATAATAACCTTCCCCTATCAATTTCTCTGGTGGCCAGACATGGTGCAGATAGATTTTTGCTTCACCTTGTTGAGAGTCTTTATGAAAGCATTGAAGATAGAAAGCAGCATATCATAGAGGACAAACTTTAATCTGACTGCAAGGATGTAGATGTAAGTTTTATATTTCCAACAAAATCATGGCAAAGAAATTTATGGAAGCTTTGAGATCCTCTTTGCAATACACGTATTTTAGTCCCTCCTTTTATGTGCTTGATCGACACTTCTGTGACTTGTGAGCAAAATATGAACATCATAGATAAACTCGCTGCTTTCTGTTTCTTTCTGTCTACTCATTCATTTACTTGGGTTTATGCGCAATAATATTTTTCCCATCTTTTGCAGATACTTTGAGTATGCTTACTATGCCAAAGCTGGGAGAGAAGCGAATTATGGACATAAATCAAAGGAGGCATATAGTATAAAGGAAATTTTTGCTGATCTATGTTTCTTTCAGATATTATGAGTTCAATTATTCATTAAATCATATCATTTTGATTGTGGTAGCTTGGGTACGAAAGCAAAAATGCCACATTGGAATTTATAGTACTTCAATAGTACCATATCATGTTCACAAATGATCAGTTGTTGACGCATTTGATATCCAGCTGTGTCAGTTAAGTATATTATGGGAACCTGACAGATTTGGCACGTCATCAAATGTCAATTACTAGTTATAAAATTAACTTTGGGAATTTTGTAATTTTAAACAAAATAATTTAAATTAGAATGTAACAACATTGGAACGATGTGAGTCCAAGAGACTGGTGCTTATTCAAGAAGAATTATTAAATAAAAATGTAAAATTAAATAAATGGATAAAAATTGAACTGGGATGGTAAAAGCACCGGATTGCAATATTGGTTGTGTATAGTGTCGTTGTATCAAGGTCTGCTAGCTGTATAGTATGAGGACTCAGTCATGTTTCGATGGAAACTATTCTTCGAACAACGTTTTAAGTACAAGATTGTTTCCAAATTTGACAATATATTTCTAAATATACTCTTAACTAGGGATAGAAATAGATCAGGTCAGATCAGACTTTGATAAGCCTAAATCTGACCCGCATCACTATCATTAAACTTAAGTCTAACTTGTTATCCGTTAAAAATAAGTTATTAAGGCATCAGTCGTTAAAAATAAGTTATTAAGGCATCAGTATGTATAAAGGCCTGACCTGGTATGAAAATATGTATATATAGTCTGATTAAATAAAAATAAATAATTAAAAATAAAAAATAACATAATATATATATTTTTCTTATAATTGATCAAATATGATCTTATAAGTTATAGATATGTTTCTCTTAATCATTTATGAAATTTTCAAGGTGATTTTTTAAAGTGATAGATCATCCACCTTCATAATAAAAAAATATTTTTAAAAAAATAAATATATTATTTTTAAGTTTTAATATATATATATATTAAATAAATCAGCCTGATATACCTAACAAGTAACTTGAATTTTTTTAAAAAAATAAATATATTATTTTTAAGTTTTAATATATATATATATTAAATAGGTCAACCTGACATGCCTACAAATAACTTGAATCTGATCTTTTTATTTAAAAAGGCTTTTCAAAAAACCTTAAACTGACCTTTATAATAAACAAGTTAGACCAAGCTCTACTCTTAACAATATGCTTCCAATCTCTATATCCTTAACAATATGCTTCCAATCTCTATATCCTTGTCGATTATTATCTTGTTTTCCTTGTGTTTTGAAGGTATTCAATTATATCCTTGATTTCTCCATAATGATGACTTAAGATGTTAAAGATTATGTGTGTCGTGTAACTATGGCGCCTTCGATATCTTTGCGTATATATTTGGTTTCATTCGATTATGAAGGTAACACGCGCCTCTATATAGTCTATATAGAAAGACACATTTAAGCCTTAATACATACCGATCGTTATTTTATACTTTTAACTCTTTTACATATGTTTGGCAACAAAAGACACATTTTCTTAGGCTAATAACTTGAACATTCAAAAGTGTGGATAATCCTCCAAGCCCCACCTCTAACAGTACAGATAGGACCTGAGCGAGTTACACATGCATAAACACACCGTAAAACATTCACACAAAACGTAATTTTTGTCTACAAGTCACAAAACAACTCTTGTCCCATATATTCATCACGAATATCATCACCAACGGTTTAACCATTCACAACGGTTCCACCTGAAAAAACATGTCCACGTTAATTAGTGAATTAACTAGATTACTAACGTGCAAATTAGATATGCTTGAGGTGAAAAACATGATCATATTAATTAGTCTTATGCTTACCATTGGGGTGAAGGACTTGTCCAGTTATGTAAGAGGAGCATTGGTTGCAAGCAAGAAAAACAAAAGATGGAGCAACCTCAATAGGCTGGCCAGCTCTCTTCATTGGCACCTCGGCACCAAATTGGGCAGTTTCTTCCTCCTTGAAAGAGGAGGGTATCAATGGGGTCCAAATTGGCCCAGGAGCCACCCCATTCACCCGAATTCCCTTACTCACCAGCTGAAGCGCAAGGCCCCTTGTATAGGCCACAATTGCTCCTTTGGTGGACGTGTAGTCCAATAGTTTCGCATTTCCCTTGTATGCATTCACCGATGTAGTGTTGATAATGCTGCTTCCTTCCTTCATGTGCTTCAAGGCATGCCTATATACAATTTAGACTCGTTATTCATACAAGGACATCATTTATATAACATTTCATTTCTCCTTAGATTTGATACATGCAAGAAGAATGTCCGATGATTTTACCTAGACATGAAGAAATAGGAGAAGATATTTGTACGAAAGACTCTCTCAAGCCTAGGCTCATCAATGTCCTCCACGGTTCCACACTCGTATTGCTCAGCTGCATTATTGACAAGAATGTCAATACAACCATAAGCATTCACGACCTCATCAACCACTCTCTTGCAATTCTCGTCGTAACCCAAATCAGATGGCACTGCCATTGGATCTCTAGCATCCGAAGTCTTTGCCCTCTTGATCATTTCCAACGTGTCCCTCGCGTCCTTGTCCTCATGCCCCTTCACATATGTGAAGGCCACGGTAGCACCTTCTAAGGCAAACAAGTTACACACCGCTCGTCCAATCCCAGAGTCACCCCCAGTCACTAATGCTATCTTTCCCTGAACATTAACCCAACAAGAATAAATATTATGAAGGCTTAATTTACACGAATTTATCAAAATACTAATTACTAAAAAATATAAGGTGAGTTTGAATAGAAATTAAACGAGGATAATTAGTAATTAGTATAGATTTGATTGATGAAATTGTAGATATACTTGAAGTTTATTTGAAGCCTTGTAGTCAGGGCTAGTGAATTGGGGTAATGGATTCATAGCATGCTCCTTCCCAGGCTGTGTTTGTTGTTGTTGAGGTGGGAATTTCTGTTCACCGGAAGCCATTCTCACAAACAAGCTTTTGGGAACAGATTTGAGGATTTTATGAGTTGGTGGAAGAAATGTAGTTGGAAAATGAGTGTTGTTCAACTTTGAGTTACAATGTAGGAAAGTAATGTGTGGAAATGGTACTTATTATAGAACTTGGAGACGAAGTGCAAAATGTGCGGTTAAACTTGTAGTACGTAGAGGAACACTTGATGGAACTTGGCAGCACGTGGGGGTGATGTGTTGATTATAAAGGATTTGAATATGCCACGCGGTGAAGAGTGGCAGAAGGGGGTGTTGACGTGTCCTGCGATTCGCATGCACTGGACCCGTCTTTGGAAACGGACATTCTCGACCAACTCAAGGTTTTGCTTACATTACATCTTCCCCTTCTTCTATATTTTTAATCAAACACGTTCATTTTGATATTTTAAAGGTTTTTATATTATTGATAAATTATAAATAGTTATGTACTTTTAGAAAAATAATTAAACTAGGTTGATGTTGTAAAATAATACTGTTATTTAATTATATATAAATTATATTTGTTATGAATAATTTAAAAATAATATTTAAGGTTTTTTAATTAAATAGTATTTTATTCAATTTTTTTTTACGGAAATGTTGAATCAAACACTTTTTATATAAAATATATTACTTAAAAAATAAATAAATTATGTTTAAAAGAAATTATGAGAGTAATGAAGTTCTAGAAAAGTTGATTGGATAAACTCTCTAAGCTTTTTGGGAAGTTTATGAGGAGTTTTTTTTGACGTTGCACCTCACTTCAAATGATATGTATCTATATTTTGTTACTTTTTTTACTATTGTATCTACTTTTTTTCCTTTTCAAAAAATGCTCAAATTTTTTATTTTAATGAATCAATCCAAAATAATGATTGGGTTGGTCTTAATCCACTAAAAATATGGGCTGATTCATTTATATAAAATAGGTTAAAAATACTAATTCGTATTACTTTAAAATGGATTAGTGGATCAATGGTTTAAAAAATAAAAAAAATTGAATTAAATATTAATATTTAGAGAAAAACAAAATTGTAACTAAAATGCTAATGAGGGATCTCATTTATAATATTACCCCCCACACATGCTTCACTTTGAAATCATATTGGAGAGTCTGCGAGATGATGTAAGTGCAAAGTAAATAAAATGAAAATGGCATTGATATACCAAAATTATGAACCAAAGGCAAAATTACACCAAACAACTAGAGAATAGCACTTAGCAGTTGGTTCCACTGCCATCAGGTTGCAGCGGCTAACTTTTCTTTTAAACCCCAAAATTTAAAAGTTGTTTAAAAAAACTAAGCAACTGACTATTTTAAAATCTCATAGATCTATTTTATAACCATAAATCCAGTTATCAATAAACTTGCCTCCTTACACATTAGATGCAGATGCCATATCAACCTTATTACAGGTAAGCTATTTTAACAGGCACACTTGTCATACACATTTATAACTATGTTTACCCCTTGCAAAGTTACAATTATCTAATCTAATAGTTTCAAGAAAAATGTCCACAATTTTTAGGCTACAAGTACTTGCGGACACTTGATTCTTCAGTCTCGAAAAGCATCCTGATTCCTGAAACGCATACCAACAGAAACGCGTGTGTGGTACAGTCATGTCGCCGAACGAGAACAGAGACGGAGCCCGTGACGAACAAGTGCAGGACGGAGGGAGCACGAATGAACGAACAGAGACGGAGCAGACGAGGTGACGCCGTGACCCCGTGACGAAGGTCTCTGCCTCTCTCTGAGTCTCTCACTCACTCTCTCTCTCTCTGACTCTCACCTTCATGAATCACTTCTCAGCCTCTGCCCTCTCTCATAGTCTCACTCTCAACTGAGCCACTCAATTCAACAAAATATCTTTTGAAATTTGAATATTTTATTATTTTTAATATATCAGCATAAATCCCTAAATCAGTAAATCAGCATTCAGCAATGTAGTGTAGGCGTGTAGCGTCAAGCGTGCTGCGTACTGTGTTGCTAATGGTTGGCCCGGTGGACTGGTTCAATCTTGATCCGTATTTGGCCTGTATTTTTATGGGTTAGGTTGATCCGATCCGTTCAGTGGTGAGGTCAAAATCTCAATTTAATTACTTTTTTTTCATGGGTTAAATTGGTTGATCCGTCGGATTAGATTCATTTTATCAAACCCTAATTGGCAATACAAAATGTATCTAAAGAGAATGATATGAATCTTGTAAAAATATTATGTAAAACTACCTAATAGAGCTCATGTTCATTTCTTCTTTGAACATTAAAACTTATTTAAGTGTCCATTTAATTTGTTTTGCACCAATGTTTAGTTTAAAAAACTGCTGGCTCTGGGGTTCGAACCCACGCGCACTTATGTGCAGAAGATCTTAAGTCTTCCCACTTAACCTCTCTCGGGCAAACCAGCTAAAATGACCAAGAGCTAATAACTTAATTGATCACTAATGTATTTTATTTTAAGGATAAATTATATTTTTAATTCCTAAATTTTTATTTGACCAGTCTTAATCTATTGTTTAAGTTTTATCGTCAACTTTATTCGTTAATGGTGAGTGGTGACAACAATTACCATTTGTGACATTTTTTCTAAAAGGACCAAATAATTTTTAATTTTTAGAAACTTGACGTTAAGGACAAAAAATCAAACTAAAAAATAGATTAATGATCAAGACCAGTCAAATAAAAATTTAGGGACTAAAAGTAAAATTTGATAAAAGTTTAGAAATTAAAAGCATAAAATTTATTCTTATTTTAAAGAGGAATATACACATAGTTGTGTTCTTTGGATTTAATTATAAAAGTAATGTTTGATGTTAAGAAAGTTACTTAATATTATTTAATTTATTAATCTTAATTAAAAATAAATTTATTATTTTTAGTCATTGTGATATTAGTATAAAATGTACACAAATTTTAATTTTTATCGAAAAATATAATTGACTATATTTTAGAAGCATAAAGATTATGATGAAAATTGCAAAATCATGAATGAATATTTTAAACCTTCTAAAAAATACATGAAGGACCATTGTGAACAAAATTAAAAATATGAGGCACCAATGTGAAAGTCATTTCATATCATGTCTGAAATTTTCGTTACATCACGTTTAATAATTGACAACAATGACTAATTTGAAATTATTCAAAAACGTTAAAGATTAAAATAAATTCTTTAAAATATAAATGACTAAACAAAAACTAAAGGATAAAGTATTTTAACCTTTTATATAAATATATATATATATATATATATTTATTGATTCTCTAATGAAAATTGACAAGTAAAGGGGAAAATTCCAAGTATATTATAATGTGCATTGATATGATTTAAATAATCTTAGTATATTATATATTTTTCTTCATTGTTCAAGTAATAAAAGGAAAATTTTAAAATCATTATAATGATGTTTTAT
Source organism: Glycine tomentella (assembly GCA_007407185.1). Taxonomy (NCBI): domain Eukaryota; kingdom Viridiplantae; phylum Streptophyta; class Magnoliopsida; order Fabales; family Fabaceae; genus Glycine; species Glycine tomentella. The sequence continues at coordinate 100,985 of PYAF01004398.1, read as the reverse complement.
AAATACTTGCGATAAAAAGTTAATGGTATCGTCAAACTAGCTGAATATATTTCTTGATTGTCCAAGTAAAGGTAAAAAAAAAAATGAAAATTTTAAAATCATTATAATGATGTTTTGTAAAATATTTGCGATTAAAATTAATGGCATATATCGTCAAACTAGCTGAAACATTTAATTGCACATGTAAAATGTGCGAAAAATAAAAGGAAAACATTAGCCAATTTTTTGAGCATGAAAAAGAAAACAGAAAATATGTCTATTCTGAATTCCGATGAAATTAAACTAATTAAGTTTTTCAAACCATCGATTCTTATCTTGTTCATACCACTTTTCCCATAAGCAAAAAGAATAATGGCGAAGAAGTCCCCCTCTTTACAAGCAAGGTACCAAAAAAGTGAGGAGGATCTCCCTTTAATGAGAAAGCATAAGGAATGATCCAAGAAGAACGCACTTCTTTACTCATTGTTTTTGTCTTAAATGTCTCTATACAGATAATATATATAACTTTACAACAAATTTTTATACATATATTTTAAAAATGCGTTTTAAAAAAATCAATTACTAAAATTCTTTAGTTAGTTTAAGTGAAATCTTACTAATATCGAAAGAGAAATCCTTTAATTTCAAATGCTTTTAGCACAAGAAATGACTGAAACATATTGTCATTTTTGCTATTCTTATTCCATTCTCCTTGTCAAAGTCTTTCTTTCTTTTTCCTCTTTTTAATCCTACAGTTACAGATATTTCCTCCCCTCTCCTTCTCGTGGGGACTTATATAAGTCTATCATAATCACATGAACATATTGTTTCTTACACCCTCTCTCCAGTACAATCCAACAAAGAAGTTCTGTTTTTTCTTCTTGTTACACTTTATTAACTTAACCATGCTCTCTTTCAAACTTAGTCTCTACCTTCTTATTGCTTCTGTCTTTGTCCTCCAGCTGCTTCCTAGTCCAGTGGTCTGTGACGGTAAAATTTCTCTATTCTCTTTCCCTCTCTTCCAAGCACTCCTCTCCCTAGCTACATACATGAACATGTGCTAGTTTAATGTTTACGTTTTTGAAATCAAAATGACACTTTTGCTAGTGACTCAACCAATTAATCTATAAACATAGAAAAACACCTAACATTTTTTTATTGGCAAATGTTAATTTGTTAGTTTTGATAAAAATGTCATTTGGGAAATTCGAATCCGCAACTTCTCCTTCCTTCACCCTACCTCAACTACTGGATCAACCTTATTATATCTATCCATAAAACACCAACATGTTATGCATGTAGTTACTTTTATAACATAGAGTTTAAATTTTGTACACGTGAAGTGCGAACCAATTAGACATCATGGTATGTATGATCTATAAGATAACTATTGTAAAAATCAACAGACTTATACATATAATTTGTGATCAGATAACAGTATGAAATCGTACATAGACTATGTTTCTGATATATTCTCTTTTTCATGCTTGTGTGGTTTCCCTTGCAGATGAGGATGATCTATTTCATGACATCAACATATACAGAAAAGTTTTGAACCTTCCTGTTCTGGATGAAAATGACAAGGCTTCATGCTTATCTGAAGAGATAGCAGAAGATCTAGGGAACACGAAATGCGAAGACTTTCGTGACTACTACCCTATGCCTGGTTACACCTCCAGAATTCCTAACTTCCAAAAGAGTATAAACAAATGTAAGATCAACATCAACACAACAAAAGATGGGGTCATCATGCCTGTTTGTGTGCCAAAGTTGGACTCCGATGCTTTGTTTTCCAATTATACCAAATCTAATCGCTTCTCTAAGTATCTCAATAATTCCAAGTATAAGATAGCAGGGATTGGTTCCGAGGACGATTGGATGGTTCTTATTATCAGCACCAACACTTCTTATGGAGATTTCTCCTCTGCAACTTCTCTGCTTTCTGGGGCTTTGAAGGTTCACTACCTTATGCTGGCATTCTTCTTGAGCACGCTTATTGTTCTCATCAATTAAATTGATTGTTTTCTTTTCTCCTATGATTCATTCATTTCAATCATTTGGTGAAATTTTCTTTTCCCTCTTATTCATTTGCTTTTTCTTTGCTATTTGGAACAATTCTTTTTTTTTCTGTAATTTTGTGTATATGGGAGTGTACTTTGTCGAGTTCTTGATTCAGGATTTGCATGTGATAACATCACGATGCACACCTACTTGTAATTGATCGTGTATATTGTGATTTAAGTGTTAATATGTTTGAAGAATAAAATTAATTAAAGTCTGTCGGTGGTATGCATTTATTTATCCTGATTTTTTTTTTATAATATCAATTTACATCTTTAATTTTGCATACTTTGAAAAATTGACCTTTATTCCTCTTACGATCTAAATTAGTAAAGGAGTCCTCATGCCAGATCAAGTCTCGTTTTCTTCTGTAACACTTGTCTGAATTGAGGCTATATATTTGTTTGGCTGATTGTTTTTTCACAGTGACCTATACATGGCTTGAGTAAGAAGGAATTCTTTGGTGAAAAAATAATTTCTTATTCATTCAATGTTACAGATGTGAATTATGATAGTAAGAAAAAAGGAATAAAAAGAAAAGTAAACAGTGTGATATACAATGTTATGTCATATAAGGTGATCGAAATATTATGAGGTAAAAGAGGGAGGAAGGTAATATGCATAAATATATGAGAATTATTATTATTATTATTATTTTTATTTTATAGATACTAATATTATTATCTAGTGTGTATAATTTTTTAAGGTTGATATATATATATATATATATATATATATATATATATATTATTCTATTCTCTATAAAATATATTTTTGGTCATTGTAAACTTTTTCTTTTTATTATTTTTATCACTCTAAAATTTAATATCATTGTTTTCAATTATTGTAAAATGAGTGAATTTTTGTTTTGATTCCTATAAATTCTTTATTTGAAATTATTATTATGAGTCTCCAGCATTATTTTTAAGATAAATAAATAACATTTATTTTAGGAATATATTTTTTTTTAAAGTGTCACATACTCACATGATACAATAAATACTAGTGAGTGTCATTTAGAGCTTGGATGGTCACTTAATCTCTCATTAAACACATAAGCAGTTAATGAGTTACCTAACATGAATAAAAATAATGATTTCATATTTTTATGAATAAAAACAAAAAATTGTAAAGATTAAAATAAAAACTGTTCATTTTATGGAAATTAAAAACTCATTTACACTTTTATTAATTATATTTTAAAATAATTAAAACAACTTTTAGTATGAATTAAATAATATGTATAACACAAGCTTCCTATATAAAGGACTTGTGTTAAAGATAGAAGTATACCATTGCCATCTAAGTCATTTTGTTTTGCATTGAAAAATGGGTATGAAAAGTGGGCTACAAATAAACCAAATATAGTAAGTGTTCATGCTTTTTTAAGTTCAACATTTGAGAGGATATAATTGTTTGATTAATAAGTGTTCATGCTTTTTAAGTTCATCGTTTGAGAGGATACAATTGTTTGATTAAGTAGATTATGTTGATATTTTTTAGGTTTTTTAAGAGATTATCGATTAAGATATATAAAATAAAGATGAATAATTATGTATGGACACCCGTATAAAATATACACCTATTTGACAACTTTGTTTTCTTTTTATCTCTTTTTTCTATCAAATCATATTGTATATAATGTAATATTTACACTTAGTGAGGTCAGAGATCCAACTAGCAAGTCACTTTATTGACCCGATTGACCTTTCATATATATATATATATATATATATATATATATATTAAAAAATAAAAAATATATGTAATATACCTAACAAAATGTGATCAATTTATATTTTTATACTCTAATTAAATTCATTGTCATGATTAAACTATAAATATGTTATAATAATTTTTACTATAAATTTTTTTGTGTATATTATTATTAAATGATTAAGAAAACGTTTATTTTTCAAGACTAAATATAAATGTTATTGGATGATCATAAACAAGTTTGATGAAGATATATAAAACACATAAATATTAAATCACATCATGATCAATATTATAATAATTAGTTATTATATATTGTTATGAAGATAAAAAAATAGAATTGTAGGAACATATTATATTTTGTTCAATAATTAGTTATTAATAATTTAACATGTTATAAGAATTATAAAATAAAATAAAAAATAAAATGATATAAAGAAATTAAAAAAAAATCTCAACAAGGTTATATTGGGTCAACTCAGTCTAGGTCATCGGGTTTGATCAAGTTGAACCAAATTAATTGCTTTTTCAATCTTGCATCCTAACTGGAGGATCCTAGCCAAGGTAGACTGATTTTTATAACTATGTTTACATTGCACTTCTCTTTATTTTTCTCAAGATGTCAACTAGCATAAGGTGTTTATGCAACTTTATCCAATAAATATTTAGCCTTTGGAAATAGTTGAGTTTTTAATGATTGGGCCCGTGGAGGTAACTGAGCATGCAAGGATGGTGGGGTGAGCTTCCTGCACCATTAGTTTTTCTGATACACCATTTTTAAACAGTGCAATCCCTTTATTGCCCTTCCCACTTTCCCCTTCTAATTTTCAAATTTTAGTCTGTTCCCTTGCCGCACCATTTCCTCTCCGTACACGCACCATTCGCTACGCCCTTCAAGCTCCTTGCGTCGGCATTGCTGAAGGTGTTGATACCAGCTGCATTGGAAGTGTTGAACAGCTCGTGGTGACCGTTGCTACATCGTCTTCTCCGTTTGGTCGGCTCGACATTGTGAGGTCAGTCCGAGGTAAGTACATTCGTTTTTAATTGGTGCATTAGTGTTTTCAAGTCTTTTGTGCGTGTCGTGTGGGTGTGTGCTGGGTTTTGGGTGGTTACTGGCTGTCGTTGGTGGTGTGTGGTGGTCGGCAATGGCAGAAATGGTGGCCTGGACATCCGTAAGGGGGATACGGATCCGGCAATCCGCAGGCTATGCACGGATTAGGTGATCCGTGAAGGAATCACGGATTAGGTAATTCGTAAGCAGGTTACGGATTGTGTAATCCGTGTAGTTGTTACGGATTAACCAATCCGTAATCTTCTTACGAATTACCTAATTCGTGATCCCTTCACGGATCACCTAATCTGTGCATAGCCTGCGGATTGTCGGATCCGTATCCCCCTTACGGATTGTATAATCCGTATAGTTCATACGGATTAAACAATCCGTATAGGGGATACGGATCCGTCAATCCGTAAAGTCTCAATTTGCCAAAAAAAAAAAGCATTTTTGAGGAAAAAAATGAAAAAATAATTAAGGAAAACAGCCGATATATATGTGCTTGTTAGTGAAAATAGATAATTTGAAGTGTACATATGATTTGAAATGGAATATGGCTATTGGTTGGTTTTAATTAGAGTTCGACTTGTGTGATACTTCCGATTAACATAACTATGTGTAACATGTGCTCTTATGATAATGTAATTGCAGTTAGCTGACATAGATCGCTCCTAAGATAATGTTTTTGCTGATTGTATTGGAACCCTGTTAGAATGTATTTGTGTTGACATTCTAAATGTAAATTTTGAGCATTCTAACAAAAATATAAGATTGATGCTCTTAGCACAGTTAGTTGTGGTCTGTCCATTATTTACTAGTGAGACTAAGTTTGTTTTGTTTGACCTTAGTAGAACCCTCATTAGTTCATGTTTCCGTTGGAAGCTCATTAAGATTGTCATCATAGGGGTTAAACCCAAGGGCCCAAGGGTCATGATAGTTCATGTTTCCGTTGAAATAGGAAACAAACATCTTGAAATGAGTTTTTACCATGTCACTTACGACTACAACTATTCTTTGATCACTGAGTGACTATGCGGATGTAGATTACACATGGCTAGGACGAGAGGAGGAGTGCGTCGGCCTATTGGACACCGTCCTGATGATTCTGATATTACACATGGGAGAGGTCATCAGCATGATGCCCCTGAGCGGCGTAGGCCCACTGCATCTGCACGTCATCGTAGGGCGGGTGTTGCTATTGACGATGTTCCTGCCGTGCAGGAACCACACGTGGAGACGGTTGATCCGGTCACTGAGGAGGGTGATCCGATCAGGGAGGATATGGACATAGTGTCCGAATCTTTCCCTGGAGGGCCAGAGGATTCATCTTTGCTGACCGGGTTTCGCGATCATGTGGCCGTACGCATCTGGGCCGGAGAGGTATTGACATGTTGAATCACATAGTCGAATGTCGTCATACATTTGATTATTCATGAATGTTTTACCTTAAATAATATGTTAAATGCAGGATCGTGCAGAGTTGAAGCTTGCTTCCCATGGTCGTAAGGTCATTAAATTTGGGAAGCCTGTACCTGAGATAGAGGGCTTTGTGGCTGCCACTGGCCTCAGTCCATTGATTGGATACATCACGCTTTTACAGGTACTAATATCGTTTGATGTGTATAATCAAAAAACCATATTTTATATGTCTTTTGTTTCCATTATTTGCTGATTTGCATGCTTTTAAATTTTTAGTGTTGGATATACGAGCATTTTCCTAAGATAGGAAATGTTCCTGCTGACCAGCACTACGACGAGAGGCAGCCTCGATCCTGCAGATGGACGAGTGCGAAGGCCTTACCAGTGGCCACCTATCGTAGACGTATAGATAGGTTGACACCGTCTGATATTTGTTGGACATCGTACGTTGACCATCGACCGCATAGGGAGTTTCAGTTCATCAGTTTATTCTCCGGTTTCCTTAGATGGGGTCCTCAGGTCACTAGGTATCTACCTGAGAGGGTGCTTCGCCAATTTGGTCATGTTCAGCATATTCCACCCCAGCCTGTGGCAGATGTTCCTTCTGTGGAGGCCATTGAAGACAGGTGGGTTCACTTTGCAGAGCACATTGTCGACATCAGAGACTTGGTTGATTATCCAGGTCACTGTGGTGCTGCATACATGGGGTGGTTCTTCCGCATTTCCCATCCATTCATGACTCCATCTGCGTATGAGGAGGCGACTTCCCAGATTCCACCACTGCCTCAGCATGCACCGACCCACACCTATTCCCATGGTCCTTCTGATGCACCCTTTGATGGACCTGGTCCTTCGTCTGATCCAGCCACGAATGGACATGGTCGTTCTTCTGAGCCACCCAGTGGTGGACATGAGCAGAGACCACTTCATGCCTTGGTATTTATTGTTTATTTGATAAGTATTTATTGTTCCATTTCAGATGTTCAATTTCTTAACCACATTGTATTGTTTATTTGCAGCATGCGTGCCAACGTGTTGCAGAGGGCCTCCAGCATATGCTTGACATGAGGATGGTGACAGAAGGCACAGATGCATGGAGCATGATACAGCAGCTGCTTCAGCATGTTCGAGGCGTGACTGAGGATGGCCTTGTCTACACCCGAGGTCGACGGAGTTTCCGACCACAGAGGAGGCGTCTTGATTAGCATATGCTTTGATCTATTTATTTGTTATACATTGATTATTTCATATGACATATATTTGAGTAGCATAGGCTTTGAGTTGTATACATTTTACCTGGATTGACAGATGATTTATTAGCAGTCATTTATTGGACATTGATGCATATATATTTTGATCGATATTAAAGTATAGTTCATGATTAGACACTTACTTCGTTCTTTACTTACTTAAGACACGCAACATGTTTTTACTGATTGACATGCATTAAAGAAGTAAACGCATACATTTCAATTGTCAACTGAGTGTTTAAACATTTCCCAAATCAACATATTCTGTGCGTAACGTAATCGATTTGCTATACAATTGCATTCGATCTACGTAATGGTAAGGCCACTGCTGAGCTTCGGTGGTACAGTGACTAGCCCACAAACATGCCGTCAACGGTAATGGACAACTGTCGGTCAGAGTAACCTGATTCAAATAAATTGTTACAAAAATCATGAAGCCCATAAATTAAACTTTAACCATACTTTGGAATTAAAGTATTGTGTGTGTTACCTTAACAAAATGGTTGCCAAACACATGGCCAATGCACAAAACTCGATGAACACGTGGATCTGTAGGAGGTTGGCCCCTAAGAGGAAAAAAGGTCATACTTTGCTGTCGTGACAGGGATACTAGGATGATGTTATATCTTGATGCAATGACATGACCCATGTCTGTGATATCCATTCACTTCTCCATCGTTACCTGCATATCATGAGTTAATATAACATGCATTCCAAATATAACAGTTTGGCAAATAATGTTAAATAAAATAAAAAACGAATGTACACCTTCGACAATCCATCAACTAATAGGGACCGCTTTAACATTTCAAACCTATGTATCCCACCAAACAACGCAATGTATTGATCGGTCCATTGTGCAAGTTCCTTAAGGAGATGATTACGCACTAATGACCAAGCCTCTTCACCGTAACCCAATAAGGAAGCAATAACTCGATATCCGCAATTTCCATCAACTTTGACATCAGTAATGTCAACAATAAACTTGTGCATAAATGGATGAAATTGATCAAGCATAGGAACCATCCGGTTCCTATTTAGAACATCCGATGAGGAGCTGCACTGTATGGGTGTAGAGCAACTGTTCTGCACAGAATGTAACTCATCGACATACTCGAAGTAAGACGGGTCCCTTCTTATCGAACGTTCGTGCTTGGAGATGTTTTTCTTTTGAGCACCTTTAGTTTTGACCTTAGCAGGTGGAGGGCACATGGAATTCTTATCAGGAAACGCTATTTCTTTAAGCTTTGACTTTAGTGTTATTTTTCCACACAAATCAAGCTTATCAAAACGATTAGATATGGCTTCCATCTCATCTGTTATGGTAACTTGGTTTTCATCTTCACCATTATCCAAAAAATTTAATCTCCGCCAAAACACATGAACACTGTTAATTGGAATGCTTGCAAGAACATACTTATATAACTCACATGCACAAGGCAAACCATACGCTGTTCTAAGCACACATCCACAACGAGATGGGTTTTTTCCCGCATAATACACCCTCTCATACTCAGCAGCAATTTGATTTAACGCATACCTGGACATCATGCCAATGAGTCTCTTGTATAACGTCACTTTAAAAACATGTCCAACCATATGTGTACTTCTTTCCAAAGATGCCTTGATTTCAGTATGTTTCAGGGATATCATATTGTTCATTGCATCCCAGACCGTGCATAAATCACCAAGACTATTCTGCAGTAACCTCTTCAAGGTCCAATGGGCAGACTCAACCCTGCAATTTACAATATTATCAATTACTTGTGAAGACTTTAAACATGTTGGAATGAAAAATAAAGACACGAAATGTTACCTGTTTGTTGTTGTGTTCCCAAAATGCATTACTTTGTTTGTCCAAGCTGTCACAAATTTTTCTTTGTGGGGAGTCAACCAGGTGTCCTTAATGTAATCAACGAACGTCGGCCACGGAGCACATGCAACCTTAAACTTCATAACATAATCATCAAATTCATTTTCCTTATTACAGTCGACAACACTTCCCCATGCTTCCATGACGTAATCCCATGCATTCTGCTGTCGAAAATAAGTTTTGCATTTCGCCTTCACATTCTTGTCAATGTGAAACCTGCACAATAAATTGGTTGCATCTGGAAAAACGGTCTCGACTGCACTCATCAATGCTAAATCTCTGTCTGTAACAATGACCTTAGGGAAAAATTCCCTCTTCAGAAAAATCCCTCTAAACCGTTCAAGGGCCCACACAACATTGTTCGTATGTTCTGCCTCTAAATATGCAAATGCAGCAGAGAATGTCAACCCGGTTGGTGTGACACCAACTATGTCAAGCAAAGGTAGCCTATACCTGTTTGTTTTGTAAGTGATGTCTATGAAGAACACCATATGATATGCATTGCTCAATTGCACTGCATCCAGATGTGCCCAAAACAAGTCACGCACAACATTTTCATCCTCCAATCGATGCCAATGTATATACATGTCACGCTCAAGAAGCTTCATTAGCTGTTGCATTTCAGTATTAGCACTTTTTGTACGCGTCCGGTATGCATATCTTGCATTGTAAATTTGTTTCAAACTTGTTACATTATCTGCATTATGCTCCTTCAATGTTAGCAGAATATTTTGGGCTTCACCATCACCCTAGTCATATCAGCAACAATGTTTTTCTCCTCATCAGTTATTCGACCAGCATATGGGTGTCCACAAAATGAGTTGGCCAGTGCATGATTATGATTACCATATATTACCTTCACCATCCACCCTTTACTTCGTGCGATTGGTTTAGCCCGCAGCTTAAAAGGACATTCGCATTTTCTACTACTTGTTGTTGCTGGTGTGAAACCTTTTTTCCATGCTCTATACTTTCCACTTCTTTCACAACCAATTAAGACAAAAGACGTTCTTCCTATTTTCCCTGTCTTGGTGTCACTCCTCATGATAACAGCCACAAAACCATTCTCAGACGCCACAGAACGAGCCCACTTCAATACGGCATCACGCGATTCAAACACCTACACAAAAGAATTATTCATATTTAATGTTTCCAACATACTCATTTAACAACTTTAACTACATTCCTATACTTTATGTTTAAGTCATCAACATAATCACCTCATTTGTTTGGAATGCTGCAGAACAATCAATCAAACAGTCATTGTCCTCAACGTCAGCAGGGTCTGCTCCAATGTCTTCTTCATTCATGTAAATATCTTCATCCATTATACTCTCATACATCCACTCATCGCTGTCCATTCTGACAAAAAAAAAACAATTTAACATACCTTGTCTTAAGTAACCTTTACTAACATTATAATCCCACACACAAATCATATTCATTAAACATTTAATACAAAAGCCTGACTGAATTGGGACAAGCCATTTGTCTTAAGTAACAATTCCTCAATTTCAAACTAATTTTGAACTTATATATTATACAATCTAATGCAAGTAGCTTATATTCCTCTTTCATTATTCACTAGATTTGATGTAATGCTAAATTGAATCCATGTCATACACAATACATTAATTATTCGTAATAACACACAATCAGTATCATCACCTCAAGTGATTATATGACAAAACAATAAAAACATTCAACAAATATTAATCACAAACACACAAAATTTACTTACATTTAAAACATATTAA
>PYAF01004398.1:50018-80503 GCA_007407185.1 Glycine tomentella | reverse complement strand
ATAAATTATTTTTTTAGTTTTTAACATAATAAATTAATAAATTGATATTTTATAACAGTTTTTAATATTTAGTGATAAATTTTAACACGTAGTTTTAAAATGTTAATTTATATAACATCTAAAAATCGTCACAAAATATTAATTTATTATATCAAAGACTAAAAAAAACAAATTTATCAAAATTTAAGAAAAAAGTTTTAAATTTTAGAAACTAAAAACATATACATACCTATATTAGAAACTAAAATAATAATTATGTCTTGTTTAAAACTAGTTTTGATAAGAAAGATGAATTTTTATATTTATTTTAAAAGTTGTTGAAATCAATGACAAGAAAATAAATTTATTTTTATATTAAATCATTATACTGGTTGATTTTAAAATTTTTACTTTAAAAATATCACAAAATATTAGAATATCATAATAAAATGCTAAAACTCATTATAAAATATTAATTTATTATGTTAGAAAAAAAATTAAGCAAAAAATATTTTTAAAATTCAGGCACTAAATAAACACACATCAATAAACACATCCCAAATTTAACGACTAAATGCATAAAATTATTTATTTATTGGGCTAATAAAGAAAACAAAAAACCCTGTTGTTTTTAAGTTGTGAAACCCTGTTCTGACTTCGGCATTGTTACCTTCAGTCGTTGCACAAGTGAGAGGTTGAAGACGGCGTGAGAATGTTGGACATCAACCTATTCAGAGAGGAGAAGGGCCACAACCCTGAACTCATACGCGAATCCCAACGCCGTCGTTTCGCCAGCGTCGAAATCGTCGACGAGGTCATCAATCTCGACAAAGAATGGCGAAAACGTACTCTCTCTCTCTCTCTCTCTCTCTCTCTCTCTAACAATGTCACCAATCGAATCTCGCACCAATGCTACCTTTTATTTTATGCATGCCTTTTCAGGTCAATTCGAGTTGGAGAATCTCCGCAAGGAATTCAACAAGATCAACAAGGAAGTCTCCAAACTCAAGCGTGTAAGTATCTTCATTTCCGCTATTATATTCTATTACAGATGCTAATTCTGAATCAATTCGTGTTGAATGTTATTCTGCGCGTTAGGCTGGGGAGGATGCTTCTAAGTTCATTACTGAATCAGAGGAGACCAAAAAATCGATAGCGGAGAAAGAGGTTGAAGTGCGGGAAACTCTGAATCTACTGAATTCCAAGTTGGAAACTATTGGAAACCTCGTCCACGATTCCGTTCCAATTAGCAACGATGAGGTTTGTTTGTTTCTTTTTTATTTATTTCATGTTTTGTTTTATTTCTACTAATGCTTAATGCTTGTCTGAAAATTCATGGGGTCTTCCATGCTTTAGGCCAACAATGTTGTCGTTAGATCGTGGGGAGAGAAAAGAGTGGAGCCTAAGCTGAAGAATCATGTGGATCTAGTTGAGCTTCTCGGTATTGCAGATACAAAGAAAGGTTTGAATTTGTTCATCTAGTGATTGAGTGATGATTTATTTATTAATTTTTGTGGGGTGCGGGGCATTTGGATGACTTTTAATTTTGGAATTTTATGTTGTGATGCCATTTTCTGCCGATTTTCACCTCTTAGTTTACTTCCTGAACCATTTCATTTTGTATGATTGGCTTAGCTATTGCACCAGTTTATGTTTTGCATAGCATAGTGTCTTTCTGACACAATATTGATTTCAAAATGTATAGTATTTTGATTTGTAATGTCATTTGGCTTGTGGTACAAAAATCTAATATCACAGAATACAATGGAGCACTGCTGCATTTCAATTGTGCTAGTCAATGCTTTCCATGGTTTCGGCATTTTTATCCTATTTTCTCTACATGTATCCTAATCTTTTATAGTTGCTTGATACATAATAGGAGCTGATGTAGCTGGAGGTAGAGGTTTCTATCTCAAAGGAGATGGTGTTCGCCTTAATCAAGCTCTAATAAACTTTGGGCTTGATTTTTTGGATAAAAGAGAGTATACTTTATTGCATACTCCTTTCTTCATGAGAAAAGATATAATGTCAAAGTGTGCTCAACTAGCCCAATTTGATGAAGAACTTTATAAGGTAAAATTGTTAAGTATATTCCATTATCTGCCTGCGTTTATATACAATTTGTGATTGTTGAGACCTCGATGTTGCTTTTGTCTATAATTTACATTTATATTCTATGACAAATAAATGTGTATATGGGCTTTTCTAATTAATATCCATAATCTTTTAGTGCCAAACTGCCAATAGCCTTTTCGTATTGTATCATTTAAAGTTATTAATGCTTAGGGTAGTGTTTGGTTTGTTTTCTCATTTCCATTTTAGCTGAAATATTTTAATTTTTAATGACAAAAATGACACCTTGTTTTCATTCTATTTCCTTTTAAATAGTTTTTGAAGAAAAATGGATAAAAGAAGACCATTTTCTTCATAAAACTTTGAAAACAGGTACCATGGTAAAAAGGATGTGGTGTTTTTGTATTTGTTATTATGCTAGGTAAATAATAACAGATAACAAAACAAATATCACCTTAACTGTTTTTTTTTTTTTTTTGAGTTTATCTAAGAGATGAGAGAGCATAGATTGAGATGGTTTGGGCATGTTATGAGACGACCATTAGATGCTCCTGTTAGAACAAGAGTATGTTACCAAGAGCTAGATACAAAGAGAGGTAGAGGTCGACCAAAACTTACCTGGGGAAAGGTAGTTAAACAAGACATAATGGAGTGGGATTTAGATTGGCGGACGGTATGTCTTAGGACGGAGTGGAGAAAAGCTATAAGTCTGATGGAGGGTTAAACCCTTTAGTAGTTCTATGTTCCAGTTGTTCCCTGTTTTAATTCTTTTCTTCCTCTTTTCTCTTTTCCTCTCACCATTCTTTTATATTTAACTCTGTTTCTCTCTTTTACTTTATTTTCGATTTATCATTGGGTTCATCTACCACCGACCCCAATTAATTTGGGTTAAAGGTGCTGTTGATGTTGATGTTGATGTTGAGTTTATCTAAGAATTTATTATGTTAGGTAACTGGTGAAGGAGATGACAAATATCTGATTGCAACAGCAGAGCAGCCACTCTGTGCATATCATTTAGATGATTGGATCCACCCCACCCAGCTACCATTAAGGTAATATAATCTTTTTTGTCACTTGTTAACAATGGAGCTTGGAAGACTATGTTGCCTTTAACTTTGGAAATATGCTTTCTGCAGATATGCTGGATATTCATCATGCTTTCGTAAAGAAGCTGGATCTCATGGTCGAGACACTCTAGGAATATTCCGAGTTCACCAATTTGAGAAAGTGGAGCAATTTTGCCTCACTAGCCCAAATGACAATGATTCATGGGACATGCACGAGGAAATGCTGAAGAACTCTGAAGATTTCTACAAAGCGGTATGATAAAGCCACTCGTTAAAATTTTCATCTCCATTTTTAAAAATAAAACCTTGCCTCATGTAAAAATATCTTAATCTGCATTAAAATTTCTAATATCTTACTTTTTCCATGAGTTTAGCCTTTCATTGAAATTTTAGTAGGCAGACAAGTAAATTTATATTTTGAGAATAATCACAGTGCCCCTCATTAAGCGACTAATGTTTAAGGCCACTCTGTGGATGAGTTCAAATTTCAAATAAATAATATACAATTTAGAAAAAGTTACTGAATCCCAGGGTACTATTAATTGTTGGGGATAATCATGTGTTCTTTGACATGCCGAACATATCTAACCATGGGGAAGTTTAGTGCATCCCTTTATTTCTTTCTAAATTTTTTATATCTACAACTTCATTGTACTTGTGATGATTGTTTGCACCCTGTATTGGCCATGTGATGACTTAAAGTTACCACATTATATTTTTGTGGATATCATTGCGTGTAGATTGATGTATTGGTTGGTCTGACTTAAATTAACTTCTTTCTCTCCCCATGTTTTTCGTTTCTCATGTGATTAAATTTTATTTACTGCAGTTAAATCTTCCCTATCAAGTTGTTTCCATTGTATCTGGTGCTTTGAATGATGCTGCAGCAAAGAAGTATGATCTAGAAGCATGGTTTCCAGCCTCTCAAGCTTACAGAGAGCTAGTGTCCTGTTCAAACTGTACAGACTATCAGGCCAGAAGATTAGAAATTCGATATGGTCAGAAAAAGGTTAGTAATACCTAATTTCATCATGTTGATGGCTTTAATAAGCATTATTCTTAACTTGATGAAAATTTTCATTTCCATTTTTAAAAATGAAACCTTGCCTCATGTAAAAATATCTTAATCTGCGTTGAAATTTCTAATATCTTACTTTTTTCACGAGTTTAGTCTTTCATTGAAATTTTAGTAGGCAGACAAGTAAATTTATATTTTGAGAATAATCATGAGTGATGATGGTGCTTACTTGTGTTAAGAGCCTAAGATGTTTCATAATTAAGACTTTTAATAGCTCAAAGTGTGATGTTGGGATTTTGCCATGATGTTTTACGATTAAACTTTTATTTTGGCTTCAACTAATTTTAACCCATGTACATGAATGTACTTTCATAAGTTTTAACTGTTGGACTTTGCATGTTTTTAACTTTCGCAGAGCAATGAGCAGATGAAGCAATATGTTCACTTGTTGAACTCTACTCTAACGGCTACTGAGAGGACCATTTGCTGCATACTAGAGAATAACCAGAAGGAAGATGGGGTAGAGATACCAGAAGTCCTCAGGCCATTCATGGGTGGAAAGACTTTCCTGCCTTTCAAGAACCAACCATCTAATGAAGCCAAAGGGAAGAAATCGAAGGCCTAATTGCATTTTAAGTCAGTGATATTTATGAAGAGTTGTTCAGAGTTGTAGGTTATGATGGCCCTGATATTATCCACCACACACTGTTTCCCTTTCTCCCTTATATGACTAAATAGTAAAATGATTTTTAGGAGCACGCACAATTTTTGGTCAAAGTACACAGCATGACATTTTCTGTAATTCATTACTCTAAAAAATTTGTGCTTTTATAATTGCATATTTGTGCTTTTATCCATTGCGAAATCATTAACAATATAGATCAAATGTCCTAGTTTTGCTTGAAAGGATGAAACACGTCAGGAAATTCTAGGTGAATTGCCATAGCAGAATCCTGTGAAATATGAATTGCCAGTTCAATTTGAGTGCAATACAAGTGCAAGGAAATTCTGGGTCATGGGATTAGAATTCTGAAGTCTGTATTGGTTTATCTTGCAGGGCATTGAAACACATTCAATTTAATCGAGCTGCTCATATGCAAAATTCAATTACGAATTTCGTTGGAAAGAGGAATGCGTTCTGGAAAATAGGAACTAGAGTATTCAACCAAGTTTTGTAGTGGGGAGAGGACTGTGGGGGTTTTCCCTGGCAAGCCAACCTTCTAGCTAATTCTTTACATTGGCCCTTACGGTGATAGGTTTTACGCTGTGGATTGACTTGCATGTTTCTGAATCTCTATTATTTGTTCGACGGTCAAAGCCAATATTTTAAGAAATTAGTTTTTTTCAGAACCTCCTATGGTTCCTTTTTTACTCATGTGTACCCATTGGCTTATCTTTGATATCCAGTTAATCACTAACGAGCTCTTTTTTCTAAATTAAGGTCTTGTTATATAAATCTAACACTCACAGTCACAAAAGGAGTTTAGCTCATTTGGAAGAGCAAGATGCATATTGTAAACTCTTTGATATCATTTTCAATTTTTATCGATAAAAAAAAAGTGTACACAGCCTTTTGAAGAAGTGGAGAGCCTGAGTAGGAAGAATATTTCAATTTTTTGGAGAATTATAAGGAGAGTCATGGTTTCCAGTGGCTTTTAGTCATAATTCGGTCAATATAAGATAATTCTTGTAGCAAATGTAAAAATTTAGAGAGTAGAGGGTAGTGGGAGAAGACCATATATGGAAGACGCTTAATCACCCATTACTGGGATACATGGTATTGCAAACCTAGTTAGTCTTAATTCATGTCAACATTCAACAATATAAAATGCATGCCATCGTAGTTAATTTCCATCAACACACAGAAAATTGAACACTTCCACTTTCCAAAGGTTCTCCAGGCTGGTAATTCGAGTAACCTTGTTTTCAGCTAAGAATCTGAAAATTGCTGTACATACCGTACTTAAGGAGTGTTCTTTTTGGAGGCAATGTACTTTAGGAGTGTTCGATAATGAAATACAAAATAATTGTATATATGCAGAAAACTCTATACACGAGAAAAATAAAAATAGGATAACAACTTAGTAACAATGACAGTTCTTCAAAAACTCGTCACTCATCCCACGATCGAGAAGCACTGTTTGTATGCAGAACAGCTCTTTTAAGGAGAGAGGATTCCGTGAATTGAAGTAACTACCTACCTGTTGTGTAAGGGGTCAGGAGAGGAGGGTACTTCTCTATTAACTGTCTTGTAAGAGCCTCGAGCTGTTTCATGACTAAAGCTTTTCCACCATATTGTAAACTTGTGTGTATGTTCCACTTCTTTTCCATATCTAGCACCTAATGCTCCAAGGTTTAAACAAGAACTGCTTAATAATACTAGTATGATCACCAAGAGACACCCCATTTGAGAAATTGACATGATTTTCCCCACTATCCTCAAAGACCATACTATTCTTCCTTAGTAGCTTCGCTGAGCAAAAGATGGATATTAAAGATCAAGATTTGAGACACCCCTTGATGTTAACACACCAGAAAGTTGAGAAGAATATAACTGAGTTTAAAATAGACATAGCTATTTCTCATTCTTACATGTGTAAAACATAGGTCTGTTCATCACAAAGAAGAAAGATCAAGGAAATTTAGTGAACCACAATGGTCAAGCTCATGTCCCAATCAATTAGTAATGTCATACAGTGCACCGTCTGCGGTTTAAATCAATTATTAACTCGTGTAGCATGGTGTAAGCCATATTAAAAATGTACTGATTTCTAAAATAATATCTTTACACACATGCTCACTGTTGATTTAAGTGCTTATAATAAACCTAGTTAATAATTACTCTGAATCACGGTTCATGTTAGACAATCTTTAAATGTCCCACAGCTAATTTTCATGTAACTATACCAGACATACAAGGACGATTCATAAATCAGAGATTTGAATTTGTGCATTATTAAATGTACATATATTGGATACCAACCAACTCTTTATCTTAATGGCAATTCTTGCCGGTGGTATTCTATTGGTCAATTTTAACTCTTTAAAAAATCCAGAATTAACTTAACCTTGTCCGTATGTGGAATCCTCAATTTCAGGATTCCTTTAGTTGATTTTAGTTTGCCCTTTTCACACACTTAAAATAACCTAGAGTGTTAATGTCTTCATTATTTGTCAAAGCATATTCCTAGGGCTAGTAGGATTTCCTTTTACCTTTTCTCCGGTATCTTCTCTTTTTTACAATGTAAGTGCCTCTCAAAACCAACATATTTGGCTGTTGAAGAAGCTATAGATTCAATAAGAAGCATCTTTTGCTAGGCTTAAGGTTTCGAGCAATGTATTTTATTAATAAGGGCTATTTCTTCTTTTGGTCTGGCATGTGGCATCTTTCCATCCTTAGCCTCCTTTCTTTTGCTCGAGCAGTTGCATGAGATCTTTGTTATTACTTTTAAGTTGATCTTGTGACTTATGAGTTGTTATGATGAACATCATTTCCAATTAATTATTACTACACTTTGGTGGGTCCGAGAGAGCAGTAATCTTACCAAAGTAGTGGTATTCTGCCAAAATAAAAATAGGTCGGAGATAGGGGCATTGCATTGCATACATATCGTCTTTAGGTATGGTTAAATAACAGGAGTCCCTTTAAATTATAAATATAACTTTCAATCAACTTTTTACTCTGTAATTTTTAGTTATAAAAATCTATAACATTATATTATTTAATTTTATATATAATATAGATAAACTCTGTCAATTTTTATGCATTTATGTTGATATTCGGTACAACTGATGCACTGACTTAACAAACATTTCTGTAAATTTTAGAGTTAAATAACTCTCCTTTAATATAAAAAAGAGTTAAATAGTTTAATGTGAACATTTTGCAGTCTGTTCCTTTCTCGTTTTTTTTTTTCAGATCTCAGTCATTTCATCTCATGTACAGTTCTTCTAAAATCTATCAATATGATAAATCCTTCTTGAAGCTCAAAAGGGAAAAAAATAATAGTTGATGAATTTTTTTTGGAATTTTTTTTTATATAAATGATCTTTCAAAAAAATTATTTGTAATTATTTTATAGAGAAAAGCTCAAGGCCAAAGGTCCAAACTTTAATATCCATCAATGCCATGGATGTATACATTTACAAAGTTATTCAGTTTCATTGATTGTGGAGTGTAAATATATGAAATAAGTAATACATGTTGGAAATAAGTTTGAGGTGGGAATTAGTGCAAAGAATTCCTACATTGAAGAGGCTGTGATGCAGATTTCTCTTGGTCAATCTTGCATATTTCGCCGCCAACTAGTTTGAACATTGCTTAAATCGACGATTCAATCAAAATACTGCAGTGCTCATGTGATTTGGCAACATGTTTTGAGAGAGGCTAAAAATAATAAGTGAAATTCATAATGTAGTTCATAATAGAATACTTTGCTAGTACTTTCACACACAATTTTCTCACGTATTTTAGCACAAGATTGGTGAGCTTATATCCATATGTCAAGTCTAAAGGGTACTTGCAAGAAGGACATGTTAGACATGTAATATAACAAATGACTCAAACATTTACCTTTAGTTATCCAACGTACAAACTATTTTATTTGCCTCTATATTGCCATGAATGAATTAAATGACAGTTTAATCTGATAACCGAATTTCACCTACAAATTATATAACTAAAAATTTAAAACAACAAAAAGTTCTCTCTTCGTTATCTACAATTCATTGATGCTGAATGATGATAATACTACTTTCCTCTCATACTGTTACTGTGAAGAGATAGACCTTTAATGCAACAGCAAGAGCCTCCTGCAATAGAAAAATTCTAGCAACAATCAAAACCCATCTTTCACCTGCTGACATAATATGTGCTCGGAGGTTAAGTGCCACAAAAGTTGCTGACATGAACCCAGCCACACCAGCAACCATCCATCTGAATATCTCCAATGGCATAACAGACATAAACTGCACCAAACAAAGGAAAATATTAAGTTTCATATTCTTTTTTAACGGCAAATGTTTGTTGTTAATATTGTTAGTTTTTGTTAGCTGAAGATTCAAACTCACGACCTCTTTTCTTCTCCCTTTACCACTAGAACAACCTTATATCTCCGCCAAATTTCATACTATATTGAAATAGAGAAAATTTGAGAAGCAATAACACACCAGTGCTGGAATAAAGACAAACAAGGAATATCCATAGAGACAGAGTAGTTGGACAAAGCCCGATGGTACAGAGAAGTACTTGAGGATTACATACAAACAAAGAGGAACAATGGTGACATAACCATAGAACAAGCCGGCAGACCAAGTCACCAGATTTATGTCATAGTTCCATTCCTGGTCCTTCAGTTTGTGAGCTATGTATGTCACAAATGTACCAATAGATGCTGCTACAAATATTAAGGTAGAGAAAATCCAGAACGGTCCATACCTGGACATATTTATAGTGAAATCCAAATCATGTGTTGTCACGCAGATAAATACTTTTTATGGCAAAATAATAAGTATTTGTTCTCCAAAGTTCAAATATATTAGACCTTGGTACTTATAATGTGTTTGGTTTGGCAGTAGAAAATCATGATGAGTGCAAATATCATGGAGAGTTCACCATAAAAGCAACTATTTGTTGTTTCTAAAAAATGGTAAGATCAACTCACCACCAATCCAAACACACACAGGAGATACTACAATTAAATAACATGAGAAATGAAACAACCATCACACGATTAAGTGGAGCACAAATTATTAGAAACGAATCAACAACAACCAAGTTGGACAAAGGGGGTTAATGCTAATGTTAACCATTAACTTCAATCTTCCCGTTAATAAATATCAACTAAAACATAAGAATTATCAAAGATGATGCAACTATATATTGAGTTGGTAGTGTAATGCAGTGACGGAGGCAAGAATTTTATTGAGAGGGGACGAACATAAAAAAAATTATATCATAAATAAAAGTACTCCAAAAACAATACAAACCTAATATAAAAAAAAAACTATTACAGAAATTAAAATCACTTCACTTGACTTTTACTCTATGTGTTTTCATATTGTTAAGATTATCTATAATTGAATTCATCCTAAAACTCAAAACATTTTTTTTTCAATGTATGTAATCAAATAATCATCAAGAAATTGGTCTTCCATTCTATTTCAAAGTCTGGTCTTGATTATCTTCATAGTTGATAAAGATCTTTTAATAGTTGTAGAAATTAGAAGAGTGAGTACAAGTCTAATCACTCTATCAATAAGAGGATAAATGATGGACTTTCTAGTTCTTGATAGCCCTTGACATAATTCAGATGTAGTTGATAAATTAATTAAATCTGAATATTTAGAAATGTCAAGCTCAAAATGTTGTAATTCCATCTTCGAATGCAATTTTTCATGTTCTGTGATATCTAGAATAAAATTTATCAACAAGTTTGTAAATATTATCACTGTTAAATGACTTGTACTTATTTCTTGGATCTAAAGCCATGCTCAAAGCACCAATGGTAGTAGCACCCTTCTCCATAATTATTCTGTGCGTCAATGGCAGATAATATCAAGTATCAATGACAATCGCGTAAAGTAAATCATTGTTACATTTTGAATGAGATGCACACAACACATTGTACAACATTAACAACCAAAACAGTAGTTTATGTTTTTTTTATTTCGTTTCAGATTTAACAAAAACAGGCTCAACCCAACATGGTAGGGGGTGCATGTGTAAAAACAAGGGGCGCACAGGTTATTTTATTTTAGAAGAATAATAACATGAAGAAGGACGAGAATAAAAGGGAAAAAGAAAGGAATGAGGGGATACTTGTAACTCTTCTCTTTCTTGTTTATCAAATGAAACAATTTTTTTGACTCCTTATGTTCTCTTGGGATTTGTGATTACTTTTTTTCTCCTTTGTATCCATAGGTTTCCCTTTTATAGTATTTTTTCTCCCTCTTCCTATTTATTCTTTTCCTTTTTATCATTATTTTTTCCATTTTATCATTTTCCTTTCCTTTTTTTCTTTTTATTATTTCTCTTTCCCATTTTATTTTCATTACATTTTATTACATTTTCTTTCTTTTATATATATATATATTTTTTTTTCTTCTTTTATGTTTTCTTTCCTTTTTATTGTTTTAATATTTTTTCTTTTTCTACTAGGTTTTCTTTATATTTATTTTTCTTTTTCCTTTTACCTTTTTTAATATTTTTCTTTCCTTTTCATTTTTTATTAATTTTTTTAGGGGGGCAGTGGCCCACCCTTACCCCCCTAGTTCCACCTCTTGTGTATTGTTAATAACCACTAACCTATCACTTAAATAAGCAAGAATTAGAAGGAATCAAGTGAGCTTAAAAATCAAGGTGGAAAGCAGTTTTTTCATTGAATGTCCCATTGAATGGATAGAGTGAGTCTTTAATCCTGTCTAGAACATTTATAGTGTCAACATCAAAGTATCGTTTGTAAGAAGCAAGTGAGAAAGTCTGAAACAAACCACTTTGCTGCTGGGGTTCATCAGAACCAGACACTGGTTTTGAAAACGTATCTACATAACGCAAATAAAAAACAATGACAGAACTCTTGTTGCAATCTATAAGTAACCAATTACAACATAACTATATACATAAAACATAAACAAACAAGATCATCAAATACCATCAACATCACATGGAAGTCTCGAGCCACCACCAATATTGCCCTGTGTTCCAGACGGAGCAAATGTCTGAAGATTTGAATCTACACAAATCAATACAAAAATATTTGACAAACCAAAAAAAATGATAAAAGCAGTGCTTAACACAAAAAAACAAAGAAACACAAATTGTTAGTTTGTTAATTTTGTTAGAAATATCATTAGAGGGATTCGAACCCACAACTTTATTTTATAAGAACCAATCATTGGATCAATCTTATATCTCTAAAGAAACACAAATTGTAATTTCTAAATATAGACTATAACTTTGTTTAAGAACCATGTAAGATAGTTTTATGATTTTGTTTGTCCAATGACAAAGACAAGATAATTACTATGACAATGACTTGAGAATTGGAAGGGTGGTGGATCAACAGCCTACATGAAATTGACAATAAAAAATGTGATGATAATATAATATATAGAAATTAATGACAATGGAAGATGAATTGAATTGCAAGAAGGATTGATGATGAAGACTCACAAGTACAGATCCTGAAACCTTTTGGCTATCGATGGAGGTGTAATGTCCTGCCTCCTGACATCATTTTCCTGATTTTCAATACCTCCATTTTTTTGGAATACAAGTGTGAAGTAAAGTTTCACATCTGATAGAAATGGAAAAGTTGAACATCATATAAGTGAGAATAAGACACTTAAACCTGAGTCAAGATTTTGGGTAAGGTGTGGTATCTAGTTCAATTATAAGGTTACTCATGACTCATTGGTGTAAATTTCCCCAATATTTACCCCCTAAGATAACTGATCCGGTGACAGATGAATTGCTTGTTGATCTTTTTTTTTTATAAAGCATTCATGACAAGGTATTAAATCATGTTAGTATTAACTAAATCAGATTCTTATTAGAGTATTAACCATGGTCAATACTTTGGTCTTCTTCCAATATGAGTATATTATATGTAAAAAAATAACAAATTGTAATATGAAACACTTGTATTTTTTATTGATTAATAATTAAATAAAAAAGAAAAGGAAAGAGAGATGAAATTGTTGAAAATCATGAATGACCAATTGACTATTAGTTTTTTTTAAAGGTAAAAACTCATCATTTCATGTAATATAATTAATAGAGTCAATACAAACAAGACTTAAATCAAAGACGTGAGTCGACTAGCAAAAAAATCTAGATGTTCTTGTCAAGTAATGAACAACAAAATTAACTTATATAAGGATGAATTGTTTCCCATAGTTGTTTAACAAATTCTGATTTTCTAGGCAGTGTCGTAGTGTATCTCCAACTTCATTGTTTGTGAAGTGCCTTTTGATTAAAGCCTCCACGTTTTCTTTGCAATCTGTCTCCACTATGATGTTTTCCAAGTGCAAACTCGAAATCTATTTGAGAGCTTCTACTTCTTGAGGTGTCAGGTCTCCTTGGTAGACTTGAGTTCTTGCAGCAATAAACCTCCCTCAAGAGTCCCTTATACAAGCTGAAATGCCAAAATTGTTGTGTCCTTCATTATTGTTGCATCTACATTGCATTTCAAGTAATGGTAATTGGAAAATGAATTCCTAAAAATCCTTATGGTGAAAATCATCACTCAATGAAACCCCATAAATATCATATTGAATCATCAAGAAGTCTTAAACAAATAATGTGTACTTGTTTCCATCACGATAGTGATTTATTTTTAATCTTCTAGCATTTAACCTTTTCTTATGAGCTTTAGTCTTTCTCAGTCAAATCACTCCTTAGATGATATTCTATCTGGATGAGAAAGAAAGAAACTTGATTTGACATATTAGGGACCATAATCCTATATATAGTGTTTATTGTTGTGTCAATAAGCTCTCATTAAACCTAATTAGCCCAACACTGGTATTCACTCATTTATCTTATATTTACTTAGGAATCTATTTGAACATATTTAATTGATCACTTAAATTTACCCAATATATATTAAATAACATAATATAATTATTAATACAATATATAACACGTAATAACGTCAAGAAATTTAATTTCTTAACAATCTCCCACTTGGGCTACATATTAACTTAAGATAATTATATCAGATATCCTTAGTATGCAACTGTATGCTATTTATCCTTAGATTTTGCCTTAGATACAATCTGGTTCATCTCCTATATCAATATGAGATCATGACGGCTTTTGTCACTCTTGGGTGTAACTAAATCTTCCATGGTCATCACACCAATATATTCAACAACATAAATCAAGTATGGATGAGTGACATGAAAATTACATGCAATGCAATCTCTACTATGCATATTTCCAACTGATCCTTTTTTAATCCGCATGAGAACAATCCTTAATTTTTCACATACACAAAGCATAACACACAAGCACAAAAATACACATTCAGAGGGAAAATAACATCAAAATCTTTATTCTGTAGAAAATAAACATATAAATATTTTTACATAGAACACTAATATAAAGAACTCCCACTAAACCATAGTGTCATCAAACAAAACAACACCCATATGAGCAGTATGCTCGTGAAAGACCTTAGGCACTAAGCCTTTAAGTAAGCGGATCTGCAAGCATGCAGTTTGTAACATCCCGGGCGCTGATGAGGATGGTGAGTGATCGCCGGTTCAGTGAGGCACGGACAAGGAGCGGCTCCTGGCAGGCTTCCAGCGGAAGGGATACATGAATGAATCGAATACACACCCGAACGAGAGGGATCCAGAGGCTGTGCAAGTATGAGACTGTACAGTTGAGGATAACTTAAAGGATTTAATAGGTACTACCTATATCACCATGGTGCATCTACTTTTCGGTAGCCCATAACATAAGAACTCCACAGTTAAGCGTGCTTAACTTGGAGCAATCTTGGGATGGGTGACCTCCTAAGAAGTTTCTCAGGAAGTGTGTGAGTGAGGACAAAGCACACTGAGAAATCTTGTGTTGGTATGTATTTGCGGCCATAGTAGAGGAAACTACAAGTGTCTACTTAACATTTTTCCAAGAAATAGTTCCTCCAGCCAACATGTAGACATAACCTGACGTGAATCTTTTACTATCTTGGCATCCAGCAAAATCAGAGTCAGTATACCCAATGATCTCTAATTCATTTGACCTCCCATATGTGTCATTAAGAAAATTCACTATTAGTCTTTTCTCACTGAAGCATTTCTTCCTCTTGCACACTGAGCAATGTGCTCATTAAGAGTCCATTTATCCTTTTGTGTATTGTAACTCACTACAAATTGATCGTATTGTGCAGGAAAAAAAATAAAAACCAAGTGCACAAGTAAATCATCAGATAGCTCTAACTTTAGTACCTTGAATTTTCCAGCAAGATTAGACATCTCAATAATGTACTCCCTTACATTCTCCTTTCCTTTATACTTCATGGTTGATTTTTCGGAGTGGAAATGGGTTTTTCCATCCTTAGCGCAAGGTCTAGATCCATGCAATCAAGAACAATTTCCACATTCTCTTTCTTTAACATCCATGCCATACCAAATGCATAATTAAAACAAAATGCATATACATGACATTAACAAACAATCCAAATTAACGTGAACCTATTTACAAGACACCTAGCACAACATTAACATTTGATCTTTGGACCAAAAATATCAATTTGTAAGTGATACTCTCAATGCAGTAATCAAACATTAACAATAAATCCTGTCAAACAATAGTCTTCCTTTGGACCTGCTTACACGAAAATCTTTATAATGGTGACATATTTATCACCACATGTATATATATTATTTGGTCAAATAATAATTTTCCTTTGGACTGATGAATATTCGCATAAATAACAAATATACTCATCTTTATACTTCACAATAATGGATTATCCACAACAGAGATTACTTTGACAACAATATTGTTTCAATCAATTTATTATGAAATACAAGACAATTAAAAGCAATAATAATTAAATAAAACAAACATAAACCAAAGATTTATTTTATTTAATTAAATGCCTAAGTTCCTTAATTTTATTGCTTTCAATTTTTTGAATGAGATTATAATAAAATTACCCAAACTTGATCATAATGGATTGAATGTCATTCCTGATAACAAATTATCATTTAATTGTTGACAATAATATTTTTAAATAAAAAATTAGTAAATTATTTGCCAACAACATCTTCTAATGCAGTAATCAACTTAGGAGTTTCATTGTTTTTTTTCTAATCTCTTCCCTAACAGAATGTGAAAGATTACCTTTTGATTTACCAGATGGAAGAAGAACTAGTAGCGGGTTATCAAACCCAATACTCAGGTATCAAGTTTGGTTTATTTTATGTTGCTTCCTATATAAGCCTATTCCTTTATTCCTTATTTGTAACCAAGAAACCTACTAAACAGAGTTCAAATAATTTTTTTTTTGCAAATCATTTAATTTCTTGGTAATTCAATATGATACTGTTCTAATACCAATTGTTGGAAAATTAATTCCTAAATCCTTATGATGAAAATCGTAATCCAATGAAACCCCACAAACATCATATTTGACCATCAAGAAATCTTAAACAAATAATGCGTACCTGTTTTCATCACGACAATTATTTATCTTTAATCTTCTAGTCTTTAATATTTTATGATGGGTTTTAGTCTTTCTTAGTCAAATCACTCCTTAGATGATATTCTCTCTAGATAAAAAAAGAAATAAAGAAACTTAATTTGACATATTAGAGACCATAACCCTATATATATAGTGTTTATTGTTGGGCCAATATTAAACCTAATTGACCCAATAGTGGTATCCACCAATTTATCTCATATTTATTTAGAAATCTATTTAGGCATATTTAATTTATCATTTTAATTTTTCAATATATATTAAATAATATAATATGATTATTACTACAATATGTAGCACATAATAATTTTAAAAAATTTAATTTTCTAACAATGGTGTGTGGGTGGAATCCAGAGATACTTATTTCTGCTGATGCTAGCTTGCTGCGTGTGCAGTCGTGGTTCTTTACAATGAATTTGCTTCCAGTCGAGGTGATGTAAGGCAAGTTGTGTAACAACATGGCTGGGCTTTTGGACTCCTTCCCAAAGCTTCTTTTTCCTTTGTCTCCAAATACACCAAATGAAGGCAACAAATTTGTCAATATTGGCACTGCTAAAGGAACCGAGAATGTGAAAAATAATCCCCTTTATGTCATCAAAGTTGTTGGACAAAGGTTGAAGAAATTGCCATAAGCCAGATTCCATCCAAAGTTTATGTGCTTGATCTCAATCCATGAACGTGTGCCAATCTGTTTCGATGCAATCATAACAGAAAGGACCATTAGTTTATTGTTTTGCACTATTTGTGTAAAATTCCTTTTTTAAGCAATTTACTGCGAATATATTTCAAAATGAGCAACATTTATACCATTTTATTATTCATTCATATATACTTGCATAAAAACTATTAGTATGAGGCATCAAAGAAAAAAATCATAAAGTATACCTCAATTGATAGGTAAAGACTAAATCTTTTAAGAGGTAAAAATTATAAAGTAAATTTTGTCTTTATTAGAAAAATACTTTTTCTAATAATTAAAATTAATGACTATATTTGATAGACTGATATAACATGATTAATAAATAATTTTATTCCTTAAGTATATAATCATGAGTTTAATAATTAATTAATGAATATAAAAAAATATTGATTGAAAGATGTCAATCGATTAAATAATCTAAATACCTAAAATGATTATTATTTTTTGTTGAAAGAATAGCTGATTCATCCAAAATAATATTTGAAAGACTTTATCCGCTAACTACATTAAACTTCATTTAGTACATATATTAAATAATATTTGGTACACAATTACAAAATATTACACGTTAATTCATTGAAGATAAGGTAACAAAAGACCACAAGGCATTTACAAAATATTTCGAGCTAGTGCAGTGTGGGTACCCTTACCCTGAGGTGCAAGACAAGTAACGTAACGGTGCTTACAAATATTAACAGCGGAAGAAGTGAAGGGCCCAGACGGCCACCGTCTAGGGTAGGGTTAGGGTTTTAATTTTCGCCACACAACAACAACACACGCTACCTCACTGCTTCCATTCCGGATTTCAATCGCTTCCACTCGCAGCTCCCATGGCAAAAGCTACTCCCGGAACCGTCAATCCTCACAGCCGTACCGGAGTTCGGATTGTCGTGGCCGGAGATCAGGGCACCGGAAAATCTAGCCTCATCATCACCGCCGCCGCCGAAAACTTTCCTGTGAATGTGCCGCCGGTGTTGCCTCCCACGCGGTTGCCTGAAGATCTGTATCCGGAACGCGTGCCTATCACCATCATCGACACCTCTTCCCGGTACCGAACTTTAACTCTGATATTTTCATGCTACTGAGATATTCCTTAGCGACGGTCGTGCGATTCGTTCGAGTACGCTAGTGCCTTTTCTATTTCAAGTTATGATTCGAGTGGAACGTTTTGAATAGCGTTACTAGGTTTTGTTTATTGTTGTGATTCGAGTAGATTTATTTATTATTGGAGTTTCGGAGTTGATGTTTCACTTTGGAGCTAGCCTTTGTTCCCGAATGTTCTTCCTTGAAAGTTGAAACTAATTTGGCTATTTGGTTTATGAGCTGTTTACTGATCAGTTATTGCCAAATTAAAGTAGAAGTTCATTTTATATGCATTGTAATATCTTATAAATGCAATTTTATGCTTATATATTGGTTCAGTTTATTTCGAAATATTAATCTCTTTTTTTTTAGGAAAAAAAAATTTGTTTCTCAAAATTAATCTTCAGCTAAGCATGCACAAGTTATCTATTGCTATGTGGGATCTGAATGTCTTCATCTGTCCATTCTATTATGTTTATTATTTTTTTATTGTTGTTGTTGTTAATGCAGTGCTGAGGATAGTGATAAAGTTGCTGAAGAATTGCAGAGGGCTGACACAGTTGTCCTTACTTATGCATGTGATCGGCCTGAGACACTTGAAAATCTTAGCATATTTTGGCTTCCACATCTTCGCAAACTAGAGGTTCTGCTCTTTTTTATTTTTGCCTCTCCAATGGCTATATGTTAAATTGAAGCTCCTTTTTTAATTATTTTGAAATTAAGAGGGAAAAAAGGATACAAAAAATAAAAATATTAATTATTGCAAATTGTTAAAACCATTTATGCTCTTTTTTCTTGTGAAAAAAAATCTATTCTTGTGCTCATGCTTGCATACATCTCTTCATCTTATTGTTTATATTGATGATGTAGATTTTTGAATTTAATGATCAGGTGAAAGTTCCAGTTATAGTAGTTGGTTGTAAGCTTGATTTGAGAGATGAGAATCAGCAGGTGAGCCTAGAACAGGTGATGTCACCAATAATGCAACAGTTCCGAGAGATTGAAACTTGCATTGAGTGTTCAGCATCTAGGCATATTCAGGTATCTTTTATACTAACCATGGCAATCAAACTACTTGTTTTGACATCTTATTTTAAACTTCTGATCAATTATATTTTTTATTTTGTTTCATACAATTTACTATTATATTTTCTTGTTGAAGGTCCCCGAAGTTTTCTACTATGCACAGAAGGCTGTGCTTCACCCAACAGCTCCATTATTTGATCAAGAGTCACAAACTCTAAAGCCTCGATGTGTGCGAGCCTTGAAGCGGATTTTTATCCTTTGTGACCATGACAGAGATGGTGCCCTTAGTGATGCTGAGCTGAATGACTTTCAGGTTGCATTTCCCCTTTTAAGATGACATTATTAAGCATCAAAATATTTCTATTTTGTTATGGTAAGGTAGATTGTTTATATGATTTGTAAAAAAGCTGACAAACCATTCAACAGGTAAAATGTTTCAATGCTCCTTTGCAACCATCTGAAATTGTGGGTGTAAAGAAGGTTGTACAAGAAAAATTGTCTGAAGGGGTGAATGAACGTGGACTTACTTTGACTGGATTCCTATTTCTTCACGCTCTTTTCATAGAAAAAGGGCGTCTTGAGACAACATGGACTGTGCTCAGGAAGTTTGGATATAATGATGATATCAAGCTTGCTGATGATCTAATTCCACCTATAAAACGTGCTCCTGATCAGGTATTTCTTTGGAGATGAATTGTGACCTGACATGTTATGTGCATTGTGTGTGACAGATTTTTTAATACCTGTCTGAAAATAATTTGTGGATGATTGGGAATTTTGTCTTGTTCTGATCAAGATTGACTTTGATGTCTGCAGAGTGTGGAGCTGACAAATGAAGCAATTGAGTTTTTGAGGGCAATTTTTGATGCGTTCGATAGTGATGGGGTATGTCAATTCTTATTTTCAGATATTTACTCAGATGATTTTATTTTGATGCAAGTTACAAATGGTACCTTGCCAAATTCTTCTTGAAATTGGGCAATACTTTTTGTTCCTTCAGGATGGGATGTTGAGACCTCGGGAAATTGAAGAATTATTTTCTACTGCCCCGGAAAGGTAGATTGCTTTCGTCATATTATTATCCACCATTCTATGGTTGATTGCTTTGCATTAGTTTCTTCTTGAATTGGTAATGGGTGCATTGTGATGTGGAAGTTATCATATTTTGTTATTTTTCAAATCCATGTATGCTATGAGGATCTGTTATTTACTGAACATGCAGAACTGATCACAAGAGGGATTAAATTGTAACCCTAGGTAAATTCAGCAACCTGAAACTTATGCTTCTGGGCTAGTTCTCAAGTATAGCTTGAAGGTCAAAAGAGCACTAAAGAAGATTACAAGTACTGAGAAGATCGAGTCTTCTCAGGTTTGAATAACAGGATACTTTTAATATTTATAATAATATTCTGAACCTTAGGATATCTTTATACAAGTTAATCAAGAAATAAAGTTTTTTGAATCATTTAACATTTTACTTGAACCAATGTTACACAAGAGCTTTCAATTATTTTCAAATTATATCAGATATAAGCGATTCCAATCAGTGTTTCTTTTCAATCAACAAAGAGTAAAGATTGGGAGGCAAATAGTCAGAAGATTTTAACACTGATTCATGCTTGTCCACCTGGCCTATGTCTAATCCCCACCTACCTGGTGGGATTTTCCTTATCTTCAAGTGTCTTTTTACCATGTAGGAAGTCTCTGCATGGTTACAAAAGTACTCTTTGTTCATAATAGACTCCTCAGGGCTCAGGCCAAAATCATAGTGTTCTTTTATCATTAGATCTCTTCTGGGTTATTACACCAGTATTGATTGCTATTTAGAAGCCTCTTTAGGCTAACAACTTTCACACAAATCTAGCACTCACAGTGCTTACAATGGGTTACAGAAGATAAAAGGTGTTCACTTTAAGAATCACTCAGTGGATGAACTTTGAAGAACTTGGTATGTCAACGAGAAGATGTTAAGAGAGATTATTTCATTGTCATATTTGTTTATGACTCCTCTGGCTTGAATCTTTAAGTCCCTAGACCTTTTAAAGATGCATTTTATTTCTTTTTCAGTGATGAGTAGTCATTATTTTGTCCTCTTTGGCATTAGTCTTTGTTACTCATCTCTGCGCTCACATTTATCTGAGCTTGTACTTCCTTGTAGCTTGTGTCTTTTGAAATTAGGCCACGTCTTCTGAGTTTCTCTTGGTTTACTTCAGAAGTTTTGAAGTCTTCTGAATTGTTCATAGGTTATTTGTTTTAAATATCTTATCTTCTCAACACTCAACCCTCTTTGGAGTTTATCTCCGATGGACTGCTTTATTTCTGTTGGGGTTTGAGTAATATTGTCTGATCTAACATTTTCTCCATTAAATATTCTATTTTGATCTTGAAACCTGCTATTTGCTTACAAGATAGTCAAACACTCAACAGTCAGGTTAGATAACTTAACAGTGAAAATAATTTGGCTTTGTTAATCAGTTAAACCAGGCCACAAGTCATGAGAGAGTTTGGACTTAGCTTATACTTCTAATTTGGTTCTTCAATGTTTTTACAAACTCTAGCTATGGCATTTTTCTATGTATGCATTTCCTGAGTCTGAATGTCCATAAGAAACCTTGCCAGTGTTATTTGATATTTTATTGTTTTGAATTGCAGTCCTTGGACTGGAATTCCATATGAAGATGCTGCAGAAAAAAATGCATTTGGAGGACTATCACTAGAAGCATTTTTGTCAGAGGTGCGCAAGTCTCTTATCTTTATCCCTCTTCCCTGCAGTTTGTTGAATGTTAGTTTTAGAAGAATTGTGGGCTTTGCTTGTGAGTTTTATCACTCAATTAATTTGTATGCATTGAGAATCAAGGTTGCTTAAGTTTTATGTGCTTCATTAATGTTATCTATTCCTGTGATATGTATGTATGACTATATATCTGGTGTGTATCTTTTAATTGCATATAGTATTTTATTTGCATTGAATTGTCATTGTTGTAACGAATATTTTACTTTCTCTGGACAGTGGGCACTTATGACACTTTTAAACCCAACTTTTAGTGTGGAGAATCTGATATACATTGGTTATCCTGGTGATCCATCATCTGCTATTCGTGTGACTAGGAGGCGACGCTTGGATCGCAAGAAGCAGCATTCAGAAAGAAATGTTTTACAGTGCTTTGTTTTTGGGCCTAGGAAGGCTGGAAAATCTGCATTATTGAATTCTTTTATTGGAAGGTATTTTTCTTTTATGTTACCTTGAAGCTTCTTGCTAATATAACTTCCAACACCATATACCTTATCATTGTTGAATCAATAATGCAGGCCATATTCTGAAAGTTACAATCCAACCACTGAAGATCGTTATGCTGTAAATGTAGTTGATATTTCTATGGTAAGTGATACTTGATTGACATTTGACAAAAGCTAATGCTTATTGTGCAAAACCAGTTAGCCTTTCCTACGTCTTTCAGTACCAGCCCCTGCTTTGATTGTATTCATTTTATATGTCAGCTTTTGTTTCTTCTCTAAATGTGTTTTATTGTATCATTTGCAGGAAAACAAAAAATATCTTGTACTGAGAGAGATTCCTGAAGATGGAGTTAGGAAGCTCCTGTCCAATAAGGTGTCTTTGGCCTCATGTGACATTGCAGTTTTTGTTCATGACAGGTGACCACTGATATTAAAGATCATTATATGATAAAAGTTATAGATTATCCTTGTTACAGAACTAGTATGAAAAATACTTTGGTCGCATTTATTAAGTTTCCAATCTGTTTTCTTGAAGTATATGCATCAGTAGAGGATAGATTTCACTGTTATATAACTTGTTTAAAATATTTTTAGCTTATATACTTGCTATATTTCAGCATCATAAGCACATAGAACAAATCTGTTGTGCATTGGATGAGCTTCCTAAAACAGCTGAAAGAAGCAATTTCTGGATTCTTTATAAATTAACATTTGCGACTTACAAACATTAGTTTTAAACAAGATAAAAGTAGGATGCTCAATATTTGCATGATATGTATTAAAAAATCACTGATTAAAGTGGTGACTTGTCAATTGTATTTTTAATTAACTATCATTTCATGATCATAGAGGGTGAGCCCTGACACAGCGGTAAAGTTGTGTCTTGGTGACCTGTTGGTTATGGGTTCGAATCCGGAAACAGCCTCTTTGCATATGCAAGGGTAAGGTTGCGTACAATATCCCTCCCCCTTACCTGCACATAGCGTGGAGCCTCCGGGCAATGGGGTTATGTGGTTTTTTATCATTTCATGATCATGTGGTTTGGCCAACTCATTACATACTTGAAAAATTTTGTTTGTATAATAGCTGACATGATGTTCATTTAAGGTCTGATGAATCCTCATGGAGAACATCATCTGAACTCTTGGTTGAAATTGCTAGCCATGGAGAAGATACTGGCTTTGAGGTGCCGTGCCTGATAGTTGCAGCTAAAGATGATCTGGATTCATTTCCAATGGCTATACAGGAGTCAACTAGGGTATTTTTATTGAATTTTCATTTGCAATGTTGTGTGCATAATTGAGGATGATATACTGTACATAATTATTGGATGGTTAAATAAGAAACTATTAAAAGTGAATATGACACGTTTTGAAAATATGATTTTATTCAAACTCTGGAAAACAATATATAGCAAATTCAAAATAGTCTTGTGTACATGTATCCTTTGATTATCACACTGAATTATTGAAAAACATACTGTT
This sequence comes from Glycine tomentella, assembly GCA_007407185.1. Classification (NCBI taxonomy): domain Eukaryota; kingdom Viridiplantae; phylum Streptophyta; class Magnoliopsida; order Fabales; family Fabaceae; genus Glycine; species Glycine tomentella. Next base: position 56,618 of record PYAF01004398.1, on the reverse strand, counting down.
TGCTACTTGGCTTATTGAAAAGCATAGCAACGAGTATTTGAACAGATTATCAACTAAATATCGTATTCTGTTATCTTAGCATATGAAATTGTAACAAGTGTGCTTGATGCTGGGAAATTTTCAAGCAACTATTTTGTTATGGATAAATTGCAATGTCACTTGACATGTCAATGTATTTTGTAGGTTAGTCAAGATATGGGAGTAGAGGCTCCTATACCCATCAGTGTGAAGTTAGGAGATTTCAACAGTCTGTTCCGTAAAATTGTAACAGCTGCTGATCATCCTCATTTAAGCATTCCAGAAACTGAAGCGGGAAGAAGCCGCAAGCAGTACCACAGGCTTATTAATCGATCTCTTATGGCTGTTTCAGGTATGTCATTTTTCCATTACACTTGTATCTACAGTGTTTATTATTATTATCAATTTTTTTTTTTCATTTTCCATACGAGCTGTTCAGTTTCATGTTATTGTGATTTCTTGTTCGGTAGATGTTGCTTGGAATTTAGGGATTATTTAGCCAATGAATCATCAAAATCAAATTGTCGTAATTGATTAAATAAATGGGAGTTACCGAAGCCTTACATTTCAAGCTTGCCTTCAAAGCCACCTTATGTTCTTGTCATTCTTGTTTCATTGAGTATTGTATAGACTTGTCAAAAAGTAGAATAGGATTTTATTCGGAGCTTTGATTTAATAAACAAACTGTCATCTTTCTATTTTATGCTTCCTCCATTTTTGTTTCAACGTGTAATGATTCTTCATTACTTCATATTACAGTTGGAGCTGCAGTGGTCGTAGTTGGGCTGGCAGCTTATAGGGTATATGCTGCAAGGAAGAATGCGTCTGGTTAAAAGACAAAGGTTTTGTGAATGGATCAATGTCCATTAGTTTGATCTGAATGCAGCCTGCTCCTGGCTAGATATGTCAAGTTCAACATTCAGTTGGTTTTTTTATGCCATCTGTTGTAGAGTTTGCTATTTTATTTATTTTTATAAAATCACTATTTAATTTTTCTTTGTCGAGGTTGAATTGAATTAGCATAATTTTTCTTCTTCAAATTACCGTATGTTTCTTCTTGTTTGTTAGGGGCTTCGTGGTAGTAATATACACAATAATGAGATATACTGTCAGGTCCAGTTAATTACTGGAATCTTTGAAAGAATGAAAGCAAGCTCTTTGTATTGAAGATTGCAATTGAGATCCTTTATCCGTGCGCGAAGTTGACGTTCAAGTGGTTAGAAATTGTTTTTTAAGCTTTTAAAAAGCGTCGTTTTTTTTTCTTCCCGTGCGTTTGAATCAGCAATTATGGGCAGGTTCTCACAATATTCACAAAATCATATATTCAGTGTAATGATCGTACACATTATATAAGTTTCTTAATGAGAATTCATAGGGAAAAATTAAGGAGGTAAAATAAACTTATTATTCAAGATGGAATTAGTTTGTGCATTTGAACTTGTGAAAAACTTAAATGAGTTAATTTTCACAAAAAAGGCTGTATAAATTAATTTGAAGTTATGGCTGAAGTTTGGTTTATTTTTCATCAAATGTATCTGTTATTAACCAACAGTTACACGCAGGTTTTGTCAATGTTTTTAGTGCGTAAAATTTGTAGTGTAATGATCGTACATAATAATTATTAAATTTAGTCTAATAATGATTTGATTATAATGAAGTGTAGGGGAAAAGGTTAATATATATTATAAACTAACTATAAATTTGATTATAAATTTCTGAATTGAATGAATTATGGAGGTTAATTAAACTAAATTTCTACTAGTTAAAATTAATTTAAATTAATTTATAAAAAATTGTGTGTGTGTGATTAGGAGTTTTAAAAAATCAATAATATATATATATACATTGATTTTAAATTATAAAAAAATAATTGTATTTTTAAGTTACTATAAGAATAATTGTTAATAGAGTAAAGTTCTATCTTTGTGATTTGTTGATCATGGGTTCAAATCCGTAAATGTAAAGGTAAGGTATCATACAATATTTTTTTCTTTACCTTTGCATAACAAGTAACACTGGATAATGAGTGGGAATAGTTGTTTTATTCAATATATCTTTTGTACATATGAAAATTACTAATCTATAATTTTTAATAAAATTTTAAAACTGTTTCATACTTTATAAAAAAATCTATTTAATGTGTAGCATATTTTTATAAATATTTATTGAGAACCTTGTTTAACCCTAAATCCTATGGTAATTGTTTTATGATAATGGCATAAGAGACTAGGTTGGAGTCCATAAAAAAGAACATACATAAAATCCTTAGTTCATATCAAGCACATGTCATCTTACTGTGTCAATAATTACAGTTGGATTTCTAACATGAGATTGGATTGTTGGTGTTCACAACATGCACTGCAGGTACAGGAGGGAATTTTGCAACAAATTGGTTAGCAGGTCGTAATCAGCAATTTTGTGACGGGTATCATGCAGCTATATCATATGAGACTAGTCCCCCTAAGAAATAGTTACACACTATCAAACAATTGCCGTCACTTGTATGCACTGTAATTTTCAGCCACAATATTTACATGTATTACCAAATCATACTAAATTTATGCGTGTATTATGGGCCATTGCTAAAAATACAACAAATTTTTAGGTGACTACTGACTACTGGCCAAATTGCCTAAAATTCATAGCAATAGCATGGATCTTATTCATCATTCACTCCACATGGGATCATTTTGAATTTCCTATCAGAAGTTGGGAGACACTTCAGGATATCCTAATAATGATTTGTTAGATGCGAAAGATCAGTCACTCAACGTTATTACAATAGTATATTGCTGTGGATGTCTATAAATTAAATCTCTCTTAAATTATCAATGGATGTGAAGTAATATATGTCTGATTTTCTTAAGATTTCAGGTTTCAGTTTTGTATATTGAAAAAATTTTCGCTGGTAAAATTTGTTTCAGTATTATGAATATTTCGAATCGAACAAAAATTTCTCCTATAGAAGATAATTATCATCTAAACCAAAAGATAAGAAACCTCCCTTACCCTTCTTTCAAAAGTAAAAGAAAATATTTACAATGTTGGTGATTCTTTTTTTTATTTATTTAAAAAAAATGGTCTGTTAAAATTTGATGACGATGTTTTATATGAAATCAATTATGGTTACTTAAAATGTAGCGGAAAAGAAAATATATTATCAATGGATCATGATTCTTTGATAGTCTCATAGCACATGATTGGGTGTGAAATGGGTGTAGAAAAGAGAGGGAGAAAGGGAAGAGAAAAAAAGGAAAAAAAAAAGTGAAAATGTGATATTTGATGAGTAATATGATAGAAAAAGGGGGAAAAAAAGACATCGAAAGAAGAAAATCTGTAATTGGAATACGAATATAAAAGAAAAAGAAGTGAGAAAATCTAATTAAGTTAATTGTAATTGTGAGGTTCTCTAACACACAACATAATTGCTTAGTACTTATTACATTTTTTATGTTACCAAGAATATACATCAATAATTTAAGTTATGTCAAACAATCTATCCATACCCCTATAACAAAATAGAATCATTCCCTAATGATTTTTTTTTTCATTAATTAATAAAATATTGTGTGCACGTGTGGATCGAGCGTGACAGAAAGCACCTCTAAGTTAGATTTAGATTTTTTTTTTTCAGGGTACATCAACCGAATTAATTTCTTAAAATAAAGAGATTCATTTAAAAGATAAACTTTTTTTTCTTCAACAAGTACTCTTTTCTATACACATGAAAATTAAATCCATAACCATATACATCATTATTTGACAAGCATATGGCACACTTAATTAGTTAATTTGGATTTAGAATCCGATGAATATAAATATATATCTTTATTATAGAACTTCCACAAATGCAAACTTTGGAACGAAATTATGGCTTCCTCTTCTCATTTGTCTAAGCAAAAAACGTTTCTCATTCTCTCACTCTTCTCCATAGGCCTCACGCTCTCTCTGCTTTCAATGAAGCCAAAAAGAGTCTCCAATGTCACAAGCAAATTTGAGGTAGATAAAAGAAAGCCTTCTTGGTTTGAAGTCATAGAGCAAAACATTGTTAGCAAGAGGATCAATGTAGGTCTAGTTAATGTTGATACAAGAGTAGATAGTGGTCTATATGAGCAGCTACATGCACTACACCCACAAGTGGAAATAGTGTCCGTTGATTTTGATCAAGCTGATGAGAGCTTGAAATGGGAAGACTTTTTCCCTGTGTGGATTGATGAAGATGAAAAATGGGGTGGTCCAAAGTGCCCTGATTTGCCAATGCCAACTTGGGAAGAGTACCGAGATCTCAATGTGGTGGTGGTAAGAGTTCCATGTGGAAAAAGGGATGTGTTTAAGTTGCAAGTTAATTTGGTGGTGGCTAATTTGGCAGTAGAGAGTGGATGGGTGAATAATTTGGATGCTTATGAACCTGTGTATGTTGTGTTTATTGGGTCATGTGATCCCATGATGGATATTTTCAAGTGTGATGACCTTTTGTTGCATCAACCAGCTGAGTATTGGGTGTACAAGCCTGATTTGTTCAGCCTCAGAAACAAAATGCTTATGCCTGTTGGTTCCTGCCAGATTGCTCCTGGATATACAGAAACGAGTATATTTTCTTTCCAATCAATGAACTATACATAACATATCTAATTAATTTATTTTGGTCAAATTTTAATTAACCATTTTTTTTTCGACATAATTTCAAAATGAATTGATATATATTTTCTTCTTGTCATTTCACCACATATACTCTAGAGAAAAGTATAAAAAAATAATGAAGAACCTTATATATTGTAGAGGATTTTATTTTCCTATGTTTCATTTTTATTAATTATGAATATTAATACAATGAATTCTGCTTGACTTAAAGAAGAAATATTATAGATGGTTCCTAGCAATATAATAAACGTTTAATTAATGAAGAATTAAGGTATTTTGGTTATTATCATTCTGGTTCCAAAAAATTAATAAAAGAATTATATATTTAATTCAAACAATGTCATAAAGTCAACTAGTGAAGTGACATTCTGGTTCCAAAAAATCAATAAAAGAATTAAGGTATTTTGGTTATTATCATTTGCAGGTAAGGAGGTAATTAGGAGGGGCTATATGTCACAATCACCAGCGACATTGAATTACAATTACACCATTCCAAAATTAGCCTATGTGACAGTTCTCCACTCTTCAGAAGCTTATGTGTGTGGTGCAATAGCTCTAGCACAAAGCATCCTTCAACACAACAACAACTACACCAAATTAGACCTACTCCTCCTTGCTGATGAATCCATTGGTTACAAATCCATAAGGGGTCTAAAAGCTGCAGGGTGGAAGATCAAACGCATCAAACGCATCTTAAACCCCTATGCCCAAAAGGGTTCATACAACGAGTGGAACTATAGCAAGTTACGTATATGGCAACTCACCATGTATGACAAAATTATTTTCCTAGATGCTGATCTTCTAGTTTTGAAGAGCATTGATGGTCTCTTTGCTTACCCTCAATTATCTGCTTCACCTAATGATTTCTCCTTGTTCAACTCGGGGTTAATGGTCATTGAACCATCCACGTGTATGTTTGAGGACTTGATGAAGAAAAGTTTGGAGGTGAAATCATATAATGGTGGTGACCAAGGTTTGGTCAACGAGGTGTTCACGTGGTGGCACAGGTTGCCAACAAAAGTAAACTACTTGAAGAGTTTTGAAGAGAGAGAAAGGAATGGTGTGAAGGAGGTAATTCCTGAGGACTTGTATGTGATGCATTACTTGGGTTTGAAGCCGTGGATGTGTTATAGAGATTATGACTGTAATTGGGACATGAATGAACTTCATGTTTTTGCTAGTGACTTGGCTCACCACATGTGGTGGCAGGTTTATGATGACATGCCCAAAGAGTTGAAATCCTATTGTGGACTTAATGAGAAGATGGATGAGAGGATAGTGCAAAGGAGAAGAAGAGCAAGAAGTGCCAATTTGTCTGATGGGCATTGGAAGATTGAGGTTAAGGATCCTAGAAGGAAACATTATATACGAGGATTTGAATTATAATAGGGAGTGACTATATGAGCATGCATGTGTGTGAGATCATTTGGGACTAATTAAACTCGAGGTTTTGGGAAAGAGCTTTAGCAATAGCAACTGGACTAGCTATCATGTTAGAATTAAGTCAATTTAATTAATATACGTAATTAAAACTATGTAAAAAACAATTTTTTTCTTACATTTCATTTTGATTTACATGTTTTTATATTCAAAATAGTCCTGAAAAGATTCTCTCATCAAGTATTTGATTTGATGTAGTTATATACTCACTTCATGCTATTGATTTACATGTTTAATTAATTTAGTTATTATTATTATTATTATTTTATAATACTTAATTAATAATATAAAATATTAATTATTATGCAACTACATCATCAATTAAAAATGAGAAAAATAATTGAAAAAATATGAGGAAATTACAACTAAGTGAAAAATAAAAAGATAAAAAAAAAATAACTAGTATTCAATTATGATCATTATTTAACCATAATAAATAATGAGAAAACAATTATACTGGTGTAAAAAGTTTTATAGAGTCTTTTTATTTTTCACTTAGTT
>PYAF01004398.1:39000-49918 GCA_007407185.1 Glycine tomentella | reverse complement strand
TAGACTTTTAAAATCACACCTTATAAATTTGGTTAAAATAATATTAAAATATGAAAAAAAGTAATATGCTAATGTATAAAATATTGACTTAAATAGATTTTTGGTGTTTATAATTTAGCTTTTTTCATTTTTTGTCTATGCAATTATTTTTTATTTTAGTTCTTATAAAATATAGTTGTTTTATTTTTAATTTTAAAGTACTTTAGATAATGCTTTGAATAGTAAAAAAGATTATTTTGGACATTAAAAAATATTATCTAAAATTCTTTATGAACGAAAAATAAAATAAGTGTAAAATTGCATCGATCAATATATTTAATTATATTTTAAACACATTTTATTAGGATTAATTTTTTTTTGTTAGGAATACAAAAATAAAAAATATTAAATTGCATAGACCAATTTATTTAAGTCTAAAATATTTTACGGAGTATCTTTAAATTCGTTATAAAATTTTCAATTTTTATTTAAATTATTAGAAATATTTAAAAGATGTTCCTTTTAAACATCCCAACCCAAGGAAGGTAATATGAAACGCAGTGGTTACCCGCAAGAATTGATTGACACGGATCCGAGTTTTGTTGAGGTGGGCCGACCCGACCCGTTCCTTCTTCCTCGTCTTCTAATTTACGGTATTTATTTAAAAGTACAAAAAATAGATTGAGAGCGAGAGTTTACGCTAAACCCTAAACCTCACAGCACACAGAGGTTCGCTTTGGTTCAGGTTCTCCGCCGTCACAGTAGCACTTACAGCTTCACTAGGTCAGGTTTTTTTCTTTTTTTCTCCGTTACCGCTTTCGCTGCACAAACACCTCACTTTTTCTTTCCATGTTCTGTGTACGATTGGATGTGTTTTTTTTTTAATATTATTTATGGAATTATTTATGTTTTCCTGATTGTTACCAAACAGTGGCGGGGTTGGAGTGGTTTACCCGAAACCTCATGTATGTTTTTCTGGTTAATCATCAAAAACCAATTCTATTTGCATCTACAATTCTAAACAAACGATTAAGGTTGTGCTTGTTTAATTCTGTTTGCTTTTGTCATTGCCTTTTGCACGAGTCTAGATGAGGTTAAAGCAGCTAAGCAAGTTTAGGGTTTGGGGGGCAAAAGTTATGTAGTACTCTTCTTCCCTTTATCTCTCTTTGAGGGGGGAGGGGTTGAGGGTACTGGATATAATTTTTATTTGGGACTTTTAAGGAAGCTCATCGGTTCCTCTCCTCACTATATTCAGCTTTTAATTACTTTTTGTCCTCAATGCATGATTGAATTTTTGTAGTTTAAAATCTTGGGCTTTATTCCATTTGGAATCTTATTTGTATGCAAATTATCAGATCATGAGCTATACCATTACATTCAAGGGACAAGTGTTTCTCTCTTGCTCTTGTGCCTTGTTGTTGTGCTTCTGACATGCAAATTAATGTTAAGTCAAAAGGGCATTTAGTTTTTAGGTTCTAGGTTACAATATTATGTTCTTTTGCGACCTATTTTTTATTGAAGCATTGAGATTTTTGTATTAAAAGAAAATGAATTTTGATTTATGCATTGTTGATCTGATCATGTTGGTTATAATTTATTTGTTATGCATATAATAAGTTGATCTTTTTGAATTGAAAGAAGAAAATTTTGATTTTCTCTTTGTTGATCTGATATTATGTCATTTATTATTTATTTGTTATTAATTTATCATTTGTATAATTATGTTTATTATGTTAAGGGCTCTGCCTATATCATTATTTTCGAAATATGGTTTATTTGGCTCATGTATCCTAAGCTATGATACTCCTTTGAATGTATCACCTCCTCTCCACCTTTTGGCTGAGAAATCTCTGTCCCTTAGATGTTCTTTGGCTTATGTATCCTTAATGAAGTTCTGCTTAGCACATGAAATGATGTTTATAAATGCTAGACTGCACTATTTTGGTGTAAATTGAACTTTTTTTCCTTTTAATATTTGTATAGGTTAAATGGCAATGCCTGTGAATGATGATACACTGATTGAGGATGAAACTGAAGATCAGAGTGAAGAAATGTCATCATCTGAATCAGAGCAGGATGAAGAAGTGAAATTAACTGAACCATCTAAAAATGCAGTGTATAACAGAGATGCTCTACTAGATAAACTTGGAGACATCAGTTGGCCAGAGAATGTGGAATGGATACACAAACTCTCTGTTGATGTTGATCAAGAGCAAGAAGTAGATGTCAATGATGACTTGGCACGAGAACTTGCGTTTTACACACAGGCATTGGAGGGAACTAAGGAGGCCTTTGAGAAATTTCAGTCAATGGGTCTCCCTTTCCTGAGACCTGCAGACTATTATGCAGAAATGGTAAAGACAGATGGCCACATGGTAAAGGTGAAAGGTCAGCTATTAGCAGAGAAGCGAAAGATGGAAGAGGCAGACGAGAGAAGAAAGGCTAGGGAGGCCAAGAGATTGGCCAAAGAGATTCAGGCTCAGAAATTAAAAGAAAGGGCTAAGCAGAAAAAGGAGGACATTGAATCTGTTAAGAAATGGAGGAAGCAGAGGCAACAAAGTGGGTATGCTGACAATGGCAAAGATGCAGATATGGGTTTTGATTTTGAGGATGGAAAAGTATTTGAGAGGTCAAATAAGAAAAGGCCAGGGGTGTCTCCATGGGATCGTTCAGGAGGGAAGGCAAAGCAAGCCTTTGGTAAAGGAAAGAAACAGAAGAAAATAGATGGTAAGAATTCCAAATTTGGTTTTGGAGGCAAGAAGGGAATGAAAAAGCAGAATACTGCTGACACCACCAATGATTTCGGTAAATTTAACAAGGGTGCTGTTACTGGAAACAAGAGAAAGAGGTAAAATGCAATCTTCTTTGATATGTTTTGAGGAAATGATGCCATGGAAGAGCCTATGGATGTATCTTAGTAATTTTCATATACTTTTTAAATTGTATGATTTGGATGGATTTACGGTAACTTGATAAGCTTTATCGACAATTATAAATTCTTAAATATCTACTCCAATCTTCGACGTTTTGCTAAATGATTAGTTGCTTTATGTTGTCCATTGCGCATAAGGTATACGTGGTAGTTAGAGTAGCGTAGACATATTTGGAGTACTTATTTATTTAACTTCGGCTTAAATAATTTTTAAGTATGTGATATATACTTGATTTTTGTTTCGAGTCCATGATATTCTTTTATTATTGAGTTCTTGATATATTAAAAGTTTTGTAGTAAGTTTTTGCCGTCAGTTAAATAATAAGGTGATATAATTTCAGCGGTTGATATATATATATATATATATCGAAAGAACCATTGAAATAGTGTTACGTCATCTAGACCAAAACTTTTAATACATCAGATATTCACAACAATAAAATTATTACAAGGCTCAAAACAAAAATTGGATATATATTAGGAATTTCAAATATATTTAAACCGTTTTTTTTTTTTTTTTCTATTTCATGTACTTGTTTATTTGAATAGACTAATATAGGTGTGTGTCCATCTCCACCATGCTGGCTATGTTTGGATTAACATTTGAAAAGTAATTTTGCAAATTTCAATGCATAGTAACAAATTAAATACCAACAAGTTATTGGTTGTTTGAGTATATTAGACTTCGTTCTTAAAACCGAAAGTTTTGTTTGAAATTAATAGATATATTAAAGTTCTCTATCAATTTTTAAAAAAATATTATTCATACAAGAGCAATTTGAATTGAAAGTTTTTAGAATTTGAAGGTTTCATTGAACAATGGAAGTTTAACATGAACATAGATTACCCAAAATAAAAGGTTAATTTCATTTCAATCTCTAACTTTTCAAAGGTAGTGTTAAAAAGTTGTATAACTATACGAGAAGAATAATAATTAACGATTAATATAAGTGATAATGATTTGTGTTTTTTAATCAACTGATGTAGGATTTGAATCCTGTTAGTCCTTTGGTATAAAATAATCTGTGTTAGGAAGAGAATATCTATTTATTTGCTCATAGTTTTCGACAAATAATTGTCAAAAAAAAATTTAGAAGAATAATAGGTCTATTAAATAGTGAAAATTTTAGAGCAAATTACACAAACAAGCCCTCAAGTTTGGACATATGACACGCTCATTCCTTCTCTTAAAATGCATTTCTTTTGCACCTTTGATCGAATCCGTTAATTAACGTTGTTAGTGTGTTTGTGAAAGATTGAAATTATCCTTCATAGTTTTCAAATCCCTCATTTTACTACTCCCTCACATGTTCTGCAACCTGGAAATTAAAAAAAACCCCTAAAATGTATTCTACTAGGGTTTGAGTTCTCTCTCTCGAGTTCGATGGCCACATTTTATTTTTGATTGACTACAGTTTCCCTACATTTAATTTTCATTAGTGATCCACACACATAATACTTTTTTGTCAAAAGTGTTAGGAAATCGAAGGGTTAAATATCGGGGAGATTTACACCTAAGTAACCATATAAGTGAATTAGACACCACACCTTAATCCAAAACCTTAAGGCTCAAGTTTTTGGGTCTTCTCCTCACTTAATGGTGTTAAACTTTTCTATTTTTATCCGATGTGAGACTTTAACTCACACTTGTACTCCAACAATCTTCCCCTCAAGTGTGAGTCTCTTCCACAAGGTAAACAAATTCCCCCTCGAGCGGAAACCAAATCTTGTACCGTTGCAATAACACTTGCAAGACTCGTTGCCTGACCTACACATGCATGGACTCACTCGCTATGAAGACTTTCGATACAAAGGATCTCATGTCCATGGATTCACAAATGCCGCCTAATAGAGTGTGGAATGGGAAGGATGTTTCCTATGACCATCTTCGTGTTTTTGGCTGTAAAGAATTTGTGCATGAGCCAAAAGATGAGAGGTCCAAGTTAGATTTCAATACAAAGGAATGTATCTTCATTGGTTATGGCCATGATGAATTTGGCTATAGATTTTATGATCCAGCTAGAAAGAAGCTTGTTAGAAGCCGTGATGTCGTTTTTATGGAGGATTAAACCATTGAAGATATTGGGAAGGCAGAGAAATCGGAGTCTTCAAGTACTGATGGTTTAGTTGATTTTGATCCAGTTCCTGATACAGATATGTCTAATGTAGCAGATTTTGACAATCATGATGATGCCCCTACTCATATTCCAGATGATCCAGTTGAGAATATTGATAATGATGATGTTGGTAATTCTGTTGAGTCTGATGTTCCTTTTAGAAGGTCTTCTAGACAGCATTTGCCTTCTACTCGTTATTCATCTGATGAATATGTGCTCCTAACTAACGGGGGAGAACCTGAGTGCTATGAAGAGGCTACGGAAAATGAGTATAGGAAAGAATGGATTCCAGCAATGGAGGATGAGATGAAGTCTTTGCATGATAATCATACTTTTGAGTTGGTCAAGTTGCCTAAGGACATGAAAGCTTTGCAAAATCAGTGGATTTATAGATTAAAGACTGGAGAAAACAATTCTGCTCCACGATACAAAGCGAGATTAGTTGTCAAAGGTTATCGTCAGAAAAAGGTATTGATTTTGATGAAATTTTCTCTTCTGTTGTTAAAATGTCTTCCATTCGAGCTGTTTTTGGTTTGGCAGTCAGTCTTGACTTAGAGGTTGAGCAGATGGATGTGAAAACTACTTTCCTGCATGGTGATTTGGAAGAAGAAATTTACATGGAGCAACCTGAAGGTTTTATGATGAAAGGTAAGGAGAATTATGTCTGCAAGTTGAAGAAAAGTTTGTATGGGTTGAAACAAGCCCCGAGGCAGTGGTACAAGAAGTTTGAGTCTGTTATGATCCAACAGGGATTTAAGAATACTACTTCAGATCATTGTGTTTTTGTGCAGAAATTCTCTGATAGTGATTTTATCATTTTATTGCTATATGTTGATGACATGTTGATTTTTGGTCATAATTTGTCTAGAATTAACAAGTTGAAAAAGGAGCTTAGCAAGTCTTTTGTGATGAAAGACTTGGGACCAACAAGACAGATTCTTGTCATGCATATTACTTGTGATCGAGAAGCCAAGAAGTTGTGGTTGTCACAAGAGAAGTGATGTGTTGCAAACACATCTTAGTTTTAGGCTAGTTTTAGGTTATAATTTAGATAAATAAGTTAGGAATTATAATAAAATTAGTTAGTTTATTATTATATTTAATTTAATCTCATTTTATCACCATTTGTGCATTTCACGGCTTAAAAGAGGAGAATCAAAGCAAAAGATGAAGAAAAGCAAATCTGAGGTTCCGCGCGACCCGCGCCAGAAGCCGCGCGATCCGCGCCACATGCTAAAATCAGAATCCAGTCTCGAAGAAGCCACGCGGTTAGCGTGGAAGTCGCGCTACCAGCGCCAATTAATCGAAGCCACCGCGCGATCCGCACCACAGACCGCGCCAGCCGCGCCATAAATGCGTTGTTTCCTTATTTAACAAGATATGATTTGAAATTGGCACATAAATTAGGCTTTGTTACCTGAATTAAATCTATCTATAAATAAAGGCCTTGGGACTAAAGGAAAATTATCCAATTTACACCATTCCACACCTCTTTACATTCTCTCCATCATTCTAAACCCTTGGAAGTCAAGAATCAAGGCTAGGTCACTACAGAATCATGTGTTATTTGACAGCTTTGGTTTCTTTGAGGCCTATGGCAGGCTAAACCTTGTATTGTGGGAAGGCCATGAACTAATGTAATCTCCTCTGTAACTTGACTGGTATTTAATGAGAATTCTTATTGTTTTATTTTACTCTGTGCTTTATTGTTTCATACTTATTTAGAATTGGTCATTCTATTTAGGTATTGAGGGTTAGGATTCGCAATGGGGACGTTGGGATTCTAATTTCTGACCTTAGTAAAATAACAGTTGTTCATTACCTAGGGATAGGAATGCGTGACTGCGGAATTATATAATATAGTCTTTATATGCTTAACTTGATAGAATTCACCAAGGAATTGGGTCTTTGATTCGGGTTAAAGGGTTAATTCACTAAGGAATTAGGGATTAACTAGAATAGGAAAGATTTATTCTTCGAGCAAAAGAATTCGGAAACCCTTATGATATATTCTCTTTATGCTTAGTTTGACAGAATCGCTATAGGGATTAGGATTCTCGATCGAATTAAAGGGATAAATAGCTAGTTATCTAGGATTTATGAATATAGGAGAGATTTATCATTTGTGATCAAACTTGATAACCCAGTTAAGTGAAAAAGGTAGTGAACATTAGGGATTGTGCCTGATCACAATTGTTTCTTCCATTGGTAATATTTCAATTTATTTTACTGTTATTTTAATTTCAGTTTTATATTCAACACACAACACAATTCTCCAAAATAATTTCTTTTCTTTTTACTTCCAATCACTTAAAATTAATATTGCTGTGAATTTCACTCCAATCCCTGTGGAGAACGATACTCTACTTACCCACTTTTATTACTTGAAACGATCGGTGCACTTGCCGTATCGTGCGATTATCGCAACAAGAAGTACATTGAGAAAGTACTTCAACGTTTTCATATGGATAAAGCTAAAGTGGTAAGTACAACTTTAGCTTCACACAAGACAAGCTCCTTCTAGTGATAAAGAAATAGAAGACATGCAATTTATTCCCAATGCATCTGCAGTAGGAAATTTGATGTATGCAATGGTTTGCACTAGGCCTGATATAGCCCATGCAGTTGGTGTTGTTAGTCGTTTTCTTTCCAATCCTAGTATTGAGCATTGGAAAGCTGTGAAGTGGATGTTGAGATATCTCCGTGGTACTTCTAATTTGAAACTGTGTTTTGGAATTGGGGAGCCTATTTTTTGTGGTTACACTGATTCTGACTTGACAGGGGATGTTGATTCCAGAAAATCTACTTCTGGTTATTTGATTACCTTTGCAGGGGGAGTTGTGGCTTGGCAGTATAAGTTGCAAAAATGTGTTGCATTGTCTACAACTGAGGCTGAGTTCATTGCTATTACTGAGGCATGTAAAGAGTTGCTTTGGATGAAAAAGTTTGTGCAGGAACTTAGTTTTGAGCAATAGAGAAATATTTTATTTTGTGATAGTCCGAGTGCTATTCACCTTGGCAAGAATCCTACATTTCATGGTAGATCTAAACATATTGATGTGCGATATCATTGGATACGTGATGTTTTAAATTCTAAGTTACTGGAACTTGAAAAGATTCATACAGATGATAATGGTTCTAATATGATGACAAAGACACTACCAAAGTGGAAGTTTGAAGCTTGTCGATTTATTGTCGGTTTGGATTTGTCTCCACTTGAGTTGTAGGGGGAGTTTGTTGGTGGGCCTCCTCAAGTATTGGGCCAACCACTTTTATTATTTAAAACAAAAAAAAATGATAAAAAGGAGCTAGTGAATGATGCGCCGCTGCTTGTTTTTGTTTTCACTTTCTTTTGCGCCGCTGGAGAGAAAAAGAAAAAGCTTTGCTCACTTTGCGGTATTGGTTAGATACTCATTTGTGCTCTGTTTTGGATGAAATTTTGGCCAATTGTTCCTAAAATTGTGGGCTTTCATCTGGTATACTCAGAACTTTATTTCTCTTATATTTTGGCAGAAGATAATTTTACCCTGTTGTGGGTCTCTATTTGAATATTATTGCATTGTTGATTTCCACTATTTTAAGAGTGAGTAGGCATTTATTTGTAAGGTTTTGTTGTAGAAACTTTTTGTTGTACTATTTGATATTTTACATAGTGGATATTTTTCTGGACTTGGTCCCATGGTTTTTGTCCCTCATATTGGGGGTTTTCGACGTTAAAATGGATGGTGTGCTTCCTGCTATTATATCTTTGTTTTACTGCATCCTTGGATTTTTGGATTGTCGTATATTACGTTTCTCACAGGTTCACTCAAGTGGGAAAGGTTTTATTTACTACTACCTATTTATGTAATTTTTCAGCTGTGCATACGTGTCTTTCCAAACAAGAAGATGCAACCCTTGAATGAGACATTTTGTTGAACACCTTGCAAGCAACAAACAAAAACCTTAAAACAAAAACACAATGATATAACATTTGGAATTTGGGAAACAGTGAACAACAACAACAACAACAACAACATCACCTAACATCACAGAACAACACCCAACAACCCACAATAGAAAACCATTAACCCAAAAAACACACCAAATAATTATAAAAAGGAAACAAAAAAATGCACCTAACTATGAAGCAGACTATGATTTGCATCAAACTATGAAACCTTCGGTACAAAAGCAAATGAAACCCACGACCCACAATCAATAACTCACGAACACATGAAGAAATACAAACAAGTGTATGAAGAAATCGATTTGCCTAATAGGAATCAAACAAAAATCAACAAACACATGAAGAACCCTAAAATGTATGATTTAAATTGTTGATGGGGAGAATACATGGGTATTTTTGTCATAAAAATTCTCTTAAAGGATCATGTGACTAACACGTGACTATTATGGGTAAACAAAATTAACACCATATTGGAGAAGGGATAGTAGTGTAACTGGAATTCCAAAATAATGAGTGTTTTTGTAGGGATCAAATACGGAAGGAATGTGCATGTAATATTCCAAAAGTAAGGGAATATTTGTGTATTTTGCTCAAAATTTTAATTTGATATAAAATATGTAATGCACAAATGTATTTAATATAAAAAAAAGCTCACATTGATATCTAAGATAGTATTTAATTTAATTACACTTGGACGTATTTTAGATGAAAATTTTAAAAATTAATAAAAATTCCACATATTTATATTTTACTTTACTTTAAATATTTGTTTTTTATTTCAATTTATTTTCACGTCTCTTTCATTTCTTTGAACCACATAGATTTAAAGGTTGTTGTAAATACAAATGTAATATAATAGCTTTGTGCTTGCAATTTTGATTGACATTTCTCTAATCTAGTGATATATTGAGCTTTACAATTTCGAAAAACAATATAATAATTATAATTATTAAATATAATTTATTTTAAAAATTAACAAATACTTATTTTGATATATGTTTTTCATATATTATAATAAAGAGTTTAATGCATATGTGTTAACAATTTTAGATTATCGTTCAATCATATGTCACCATTTAAATTATTGAGATAATTATTTGAAAATTTAACAAATTTGTTATATATATAACAGATTGTGATTAAATGAGTGCGTAAAACTTTTACGGTGTTAGCGTATAACTTTTTTTCTCTAAAATAAAATATGTTATCTTTATCCTAAAATAGTGTTGCATTTGACTTTTCAATATAGTATTAAATGTTATTTTCCACCAATACCCCTAATAGATGTTATTTTAATTTTTGAATTTAATATTAATACTATTTTCTTTCATATATTTAATAAGTTAGTTTTGTAAAACCATCACTTTCTATCATCTATGTATTAAATTTTCTTGATATATGTAAAAAACCTATTACCACTATTATTTTAGAAAGAGGGAGTAATTATTACAAAACCATATACACTTATGTATTTATCAATAAATGGTATTATTTATTATAATTCTTAAATATAATATTGTATACAATTAATGTTATTAATGTATTCTATCTAGTCTCAGATATAAGAAGAAAAAAAATAACACACTAATTAAGAGCATTTCTAATGAGAATTTCTTAAGTGAGTTTCTTAAGTTACTTTTTGTGATCCTCAAAGTATCATGTCATTGTAAGAAATCATTCACAATTTTGCTCTAATGATAAGAAACTCTAGGAAACTTTAAGAAATTCACATTTTTATATTATTTTTTATTTTCACTTAATTATCGTGTTATATATCAGATAAATATAATTTATTATTAAAAAATAACTTCTTGCATAAGATACATATCTTATTTTTAAGAAATCCTCCTTACCATATAGATTTACTCAATTGAAAAAGAAACTATAAGAAATAATTTCTTCATATAAGAAACCCTTCAAGAAACTCTCATTGAAAATGCT
>PYAF01004398.1:7148-30217 GCA_007407185.1 Glycine tomentella | reverse complement strand
TTCTACCTGCAGTCAGAGTCAGTTGAAGCTAAAGAAGTAAACATGCAATGGCTCAGAAATCGTACCTTAGAAAGAAGCGCCTTAACTTTCGGACATTAAACCCAACTCCAACATCCTCACTAATCAGGCGTGGATTCCACATGATGAGGGGCGTAGGCTGCCAATATATGGATAGTTTGAAAGAAAGTTATTATAAATATTAAAAAACAATCATACAAGGCAATTTCTAAACTAAATGCAAGGTGCTGAAATGGCATAATGAGGTGACTATCTCGTAGTCTATGGCGACTTTCAAGAATGACAAATATGAGAAGTATCATTAGTTCTCAACTCAACCCCTTGCCATTATAAGCAGCTTTGACATTTTGATTTCCCTCTTGATGAGGGAAGCTTTTCACATTGGTCAGTAGATGGATGTTTAAATTTCGAAGGTTCACATCAAAGGTAGAACAGGAGAATTCAGGGATTTACTTCTGGAACATTTGAGAGATTGGATGCAATTCTCTCTACATACTCTAACATCTGATAATCAGGAACAATCATAACCACGATCTCATCGTCACTTTCTACAGGTTTCCGGTCACTTAAGCTGGATAAACATCAAAAGTAACTGCACATGATATAACTATAGCATGACTATAAATACAGAGGGAAAGAAAAATGAAACTTGTTATAGACAGAATTGCAACAACATAGCCATCAAGTCAGAATAAAATATATAATTGCATCCAATGACTGTTTTTCCGAAAGAATATAACATAAAGCATTAGGCTATGTGCTGGAAGTTACCTTGCAAATCTAAAGAGAGCATCTTTCCACCGATATTTCAGAAGGGCTGCTGCACCAGCATCTGG
Source organism: Glycine tomentella (assembly GCA_007407185.1). Taxonomy (NCBI): domain Eukaryota; kingdom Viridiplantae; phylum Streptophyta; class Magnoliopsida; order Fabales; family Fabaceae; genus Glycine; species Glycine tomentella. The sequence goes on along the minus strand of PYAF01004398.1, from coordinate 29,363 downwards.
AAATATGGCTTTAACTCTCTAACAGTCAAATTCATGAAACTTAGCAACCAAGTTTACGACTTGCAAAATAAATGCATTGATAGTTGATACACATTGTAAAACCTTATCGAATTCATCATGAAGCACCACAGCCAATGAAGATAATATCAGGCAATTCAGTATTCATAACATGAGCATTCTATTTTGTGGATACTTATATCATGTGGAGAAAAGTCGGTAACCATAGCACAACCATCTCATTTTGGATCTTCATGCCAAATTCTAGTATTTTCATTATAAATTTGCAAGTTCTATTGTTCACCGCCTGACCTAAACAATTAACAATAACTAGTATAGTGACATACTAGCTGCCTCCTGAATTACAAAGGAGACCAAGCATTTGGTTGGAGTGAAAGTAGGACAGTATAGATGGCATAAATATTTTTGTTCATCCAATCCAACAGTAGGAAAACCACAAGGGTGGGTTGTGATCATGATTCACTGGTGTCTCTAATGTTCATTTCATGCAAAAGAAACCAATTCTATTTAAATAAATGAACATAACAACACATGCAATCACATCAGGAGAATATATTAGAAGATCAAAGATAGGGAATAAAAAATTCATTATGAATTCAGAAAACCCTTCATACATTTCATGTGCTACAGTTTATAACTCCTGAATACATCCCACTAACCTGGGATTTTGTTTTTTCAATGAGTGTATCCAAAAAAATCCTTGACAATTCCCAGAGTTCTGCTTGCGCGCCTTCATCATCTAAAAATTGCAGTTGGGGGATTAAAAGTTCAACCTGTAAGACAGTTAAAATGTTTTATTGCAAGAAGCATGTCACGCTAAGCAACAGAAAGAAAACAATTACTTAACTTTGACAAACCAACCCATCCACCTATTAAGCTGCATTCTACATAGCAGGATTTTCTAACACTAAACTGCCTTTTTTTCGGACAAATGTTAGTTGTTAAATTCGCTCTCCATCCTCCCTTCTCATTTCAACCACTAAACTGTCTTGGTTTAAACATTTAGTTCCTTTTGGTCACCTTTAACATGCTAAATTTAGAAAGTTATTGATCTTAACCCGGTTAAGATGGGTAAGAAAAATTAAATCCCCACCTTCCAGAAAAAAGAAAAGAAATATATTTTTAATTATGAATTGTTGCACCTAATAGCAACCAGCAGTGCAGAACTTGGAATTAATAAATGGCATTTGGAATGTGTGAAATAAATAAAGGAAATGAAATTCTGGTACATACTATGGCTCTTATCCCTCCTGAAGATACAAATGTGGCCGCAGCCTCACTTGATTGCCGCACTGCACCCTCCAAGTCTGAAGGCAAGCAACTGAAACAGAACGCAAAAAGAAAACAACTTTTTGATACCCATTGGAATGTATATCTAACTTCATCAATCTACCAACTTCCTATTCCCATATGACTTCAAAATATGGTGTGATTCAAAATTGATGGACATACTCAAACATTATGAAGCACAAACACCTCTTTTGTTCAAAGTATTGTCGTGTTGGACACGTTTCCAACACTGACACTTGTTCGACACTTTTTATTAGGTGTCTGTTTTAAAAATTATATTTTGTTGGTTTGAACACTTTAATTGTCACCTTTACACAACTAATACTCTTGAAAAATATATAAGAATGGCTTAAAAAGATAAATACTACCAATTTAGATATTTTGTTATATTACTCATATTTCATTTTATTATAATCTCTCTTTCTGTGTTTGTATGGGGTGTACTAGTGTCTTATATTTTAGACATTAATCGTGTCAAAGTGTATGTGTTCATGTGATGTCCGGTGTCCGTATTCATAGATCAAACGGCACAAACATGGTGAATATGACAATATCTACCCACTGTTGTCTGAGACTTACAACTCATAAATTGGGACAAAAAGTAACATAATTTACAAAGTTCAAATTGTAAAGTAGTATATACCTGTCATCTTCCTCATCATCCTGGACAGAATTTTCTGTGTTTTCTTCTAGTGAGGGTGAAGGGTCTGGCTCTTGGGATTGGGAAGGTTGGCTTTGGAATTTCTCAAACTTGGCAAAAACTCTGAAGCTGGAGCTTGAAGGGTAAAGGGAAAGGCCATTGTAGGTGCAAAGTAGAGGGTGCGAAAAAGATAAGGAAAAACGAGTGGCTGAGGTTGGAAGGGATATTGAGGGATGGTGGTTACAGTGGAAGTTGCAGGTTATGCTTGAAGAAGCCATTTATGTTGTTGCCCGTTAAGTGTTAATCTGTTCCTTTGCCATAGGCCATGGATTATTGATGAATATTGCAAATTGCTTCCAACTTGGGATGATCAAATACAACGTAAAAACTGTCTTTGCTTCATGGCTTTTAATTTAATTTAATTCTATTTCGTTCTTATTTTTATGGGATTCCTTCCCGGACAGCCTCATCCTTACTCCAATATAAATCCATATATTTGATTGATCACTTTACATTTGAACCCGATTGTCACTACAAATCTACAACGAGTGAGTAGAAATTTTGGTGTTTAATTAAAATATATGAATTTAGACATTATATGTATCGAATTAATTTACAAGATTTAAAAATCAAACGTTATTTATAATACATCTTACAAAATAAACTTTATTCATAAATTTTTATCATGTCATCATCTTAAAAAATATAATATCATTATGTGCAAAATAGATATGCGAAAAGGTGTGGCTTGAAATTAAATTGCTCTCAACATCACATTAACAATATAAATATAAGGAGAAGAAAAACAAGAAATAACAAATAGAGACGAAGAATTATAGCTCTATTCCAATAACGAAACCTGAATATACAATAATAAAAAAGAAAACATAACGAAAACAAGTAAACATATTTTAACTATTCTCAAGGAGAGTGAAAACAAAAAATAATAAGTATAGAAGAAGTTATAATCTAACAAAATTGAAATGCTCAAAGGAGTTTTACTAATCGTAAATTTTAAAGGCAAAAATTATTTGGGAATTAGGGTTAATGTCGATTAAAACAATGGTACTTCCTAACTTTTAATATTGGTCACTTGTTTAAAAAATATCTATTTGAGATTACTTTAATTATTTACGACTTGTATTTTTAAAATATTTATATGCTATTTTTTATTCATTTTTTAGTTATAAAATTTTAGTTAAGACTTATTATTTAAAAGATGGTTTTTTATTTTTTTTTTTATATTTTGAAAGGATGATTTTTTTTAGTCTATGCATGTCAAATTCCTATTTTATCCGTTTACAAAAAAAAAATCTTCTTTAATCGAACTAAATTTACTTAGGATAGGATTAAGAAGAACCAAGTCAAATTTTTAAATAAATAAATGGGAATTTCTTCCTACACCATGCAAATTTCTTATACACCCAGTATAAAACAGTGAATATCCAAAATTGCCCTTTATTAATAACATTAAGTGTGGACAGATTGCACCATTCAGCTTCTTGTTCTTCGTTCTCACATCGCATCATTCTTCTTCTTTGCTCCAGCTTCATCGTGCAAGAAGGCCAGGAGTGCTTCGTCGCTCGTCATTGATTTCACCGTTTTTTCGTTGCCACCACCATGAGTTTCTCCACTTTCTTTCGTAGTTGATTTCACCATTTCAATGAACAATTTAATGAATTTATGGATTGAGTTGATATGGTTGTTTTAGAAATCATTGGATTATTGTTATAAATTTACGAGCATTTTTTGCTTTCGCTCCATTGATGTATATTTTTCAATTTAAATTTAATAAATAGAAATTTTAAAAATTATTTTATTTTTGTTAGGCTTAGAATAGTTTTCATAATACTTTTGAGGATAGTTTCATTAGACTAATAATTGAGAAAAATTGGTAGATTATGGTTAGAACAAGAGGATTGTGTTGGGCTTTGGGTAGAGTTTTAGGCCGACCTTTAGGTAAGAAGAAGCCCCTCAGCGTCGAAAGCCGAGAGCATCGGTACGTAGACAACAAGCAACTGCAGCTTTTCCTGAGGATGTTGCTGCTGACGAGGCTCCTCAAGATATGGAGGGTGGAGGTGCTAATTTGAGCCATAAGATACATCAGTGTTGACAATGTATGTTAATCATGTGGCAGCTAGAGTGTGGGCATGAGAGGTACTTATGTGTTTAATTATAACATATTTACATAATTTTGTCATTTTAATTGTCATAATTAATTGTTATTATTTGCATAAACGTGTTGAGTTGAAGTTAAATTCTCGTGGAATGAAGGTGCATAAATTTGAAAAGCCTACACCTAAAGTGGCTATTACGGGCTTAAGCCCTCTGATTACATGTTTAGTGGAGACATGAGATAGGGGACTATTGTCTGCTTTTGTGAACAGATGACACAAGGAAACTAATAGTTTCCATTTGCCCATAGGAGAGCTGACTATTACCCTGGATGATGTGGCGTCGTTGTTACATCTATCCATTATAAGTGCCTTCCATACGTATGAGGTAATAGATGTAGAGTAGATAGTCCAATTATTAGTTGAGTTGTTTGAAGTCACCATAGAAGAAGCAGAAGCTGAGACGCAGCAATGCCACGGGGTATATGTTCGACTTGCTTGGTTACAAGACATTTATCTTCTCAAATGTGAATCAATGCAATGGACTGTAGCAGCTAGAGCATATTTGTTGCATCTTGTAGGTTCACAATATTTGCTAACAAGAGTGTCACACATATCGGTGTGGTATTTTTGGACACATTTCGTGACCTGCAGCAGTCTGGAGGATTTTCATGGGGATCGGCTGCACTCATTCACATGTATGACAATCTAAATTATGCGTCAAAGCACCACGGTAAACATCTTGCAGGATATATCACTCTCTTGCAGGTAATTCTCTTGAGATTTATCATTGTTATTTTTCTAAAGTTTGTTTCTACAATTAACGTTTGATTTGTCATTGTTGTATTTGTAATTGTAGTGTTAGATCTACGAGCATTTACCATTGATAGTTCATCAACAAGTAGGGATCGCTTTAAATGCTCAAATCTATATATGCCACCAAACAAACATGACTATATAGTCATCAGACCATTGTCCAAGTTCTTTGAGCAAATGGTTGCGTACCACAGACCATGAATTTTCATCATAACCTAATAAGGCAACAATTACACGATATCCACAATTACCATCAGCTTTAACATCAACAATGTTTTCAATGAAATCCTGCATGCATGGATGAAATTGATCCAGCATTGACATGTACATGTTCGATTTTGTTTTTTTAGATGATGATGGAGATCGTTTTTGTGTGGAGCAACTATTTTGCACGAAATGTAATGCATCCACATACTCAAAATAAGACGGATCACGCTTGGTTGATCTTTGATGTTTGGTCTATTGTTTCTTTTTAGCACCTTTTGTTTTTACCTTTTCAAGAGTAGCACACATCGAGTTAGATCAGCGTATGCAAATTTTCGCAGTTTACTCTTTAGAGCCACTTTGCCACACATATCAAGATCTTCAAATTGCTTGGATATGGCTTCCATCTCTTATGTTATGTGGACTTCGCACTCATCTAAACCTTGATCTAAAAAACTTAGCCTCCACCAAAACATATGGACTATGTCAAGCGGTATGCTGCTAACAACATATCTAACTAGCTCACATGCACACGGCAGATCATAAGTAGTTCTCATAACGCATCCAAAATGACAACTATCAATGCCAGCATAATTGACTCGCTCAAACTCAACATCAATTTGGTTTAACGCATACCTTGACACTAAGTCAATAAGTCTCTTGTACAATGTAACTTTAAAAACATGACCGACCACATGTGTGTTTTTCTCAAAATATGTCTTTATTTCACTATGTTGCAAGGTGATCATATTGTTCATAGCATCTCAAACACTATATAGATCTCCAAGGTCATTCTGTAGTAGTCTCTTTAAGGTCCAATGGACAGACTCAACCCTGCACTTAAACAGGCAAATAATTATTTTCAACAATTTATATATTCTTCAAAAATCAATATTTCATACCTATTAGTTGTACTGTTTCCTAGATGCATCACTTTATTTGTCCACACTATTACAAATCTTTGTCTATGGGGATTCAACCATGTCTCTTTCACATAGTCAACAAACATTGGTCATAGTGAGCAAACAATTTCAAACTTCATAAGACAGTCATCATAGTCTTTCTCAGTAGGACAATCCAGAAGACTCTGTCATGCTTCCATCACATAGTCTCATGCGTTTTTTTGTCCCATGAGGGTTTTACATTTTTTCTTCACATTTTTGTCAATGTGAAATCGACACAACAAGTTGGTTAAGTTAGAAAAGACAGTTTTCATTGCATTCATCAATGTTGAATCTCTATTAGTAACAATAACTTCAGGCAGTGCATCACTTTTCAGAAAAATGTCTCTAAATCGTTCAAAGAGCCCAAAAACATTGTTTATACATTCGCCCTCGAAATAGGTAAATGTAGCTGAAAATGTCATCCCAATAGGTGTGACACCAACAATGTCAAGTAAATGGAGTCTTTATTTGTTTGTTTTGTATGTATTATCTATGAGAAATACCATATGATATGCATTGCTTAATTTTACTGCATCCGGATGTGTTCAAAATATGTCACGTACAACATCTTCATCCTTCAGTCTATGCCAATGGATATACATATTGCGTTCAAGTAGCTTCATTAATTGCTGCATTTTAGTATTAACGGTATGTATATCTTGCATTGTACACTTGCTTCATTATTGTACAATTATTGATATTGAGATCCTTCAAAGTGAGAAGAATATTCTTTGATTTCACCATCGACTTTGTCATATCACCAACAATAATCTTCTCATCCTCAATTAGTAGACTAGGATATGGATGTCCAATCAATGACTTAGCCAAAACATGATTATGAATTCCACATATTAACTTGATCATCCACCCTTCACCTCCTAGATCTGATTTCATTTGCAGCTTAAAAGGACAATCACATTTTCTAGTGCTAGTTACCGTTCGTACTAAATCTTTGTTGTATGCTTTATACTTTTCACTCCTTTCACAACCAATTAAAACAAATTTGGTCATTCTCCTCTTTCCAGTTGATGTGTCAGACCTCATTATCAAAGCTACAAAATCAATATCATGCACAACAGTACGAGCCCATTGCAATACCTCCTCATGGAAAGGAAACACTCACAAAAAAGGATAATACATGTTTAATCTTCTTAAATCATTCATTTACTTACTTTAACCAAATACAAAATCATATAAATACCTCAGAAGTATTGAAAGCATCAGAACAATCAACTGAACAATTAATACTTTCAAACGCAGCAAGTTCCTCTTCGTTGTCTTCATTCATATTAATTTCTTCTATGGTTGGCAAAGTGGGTCAGCTTGCAAAAAACGGAACGGGCTGGCCTAGCCCACCAAAACTACGAGGTGAGGCGGGTTGGCTCACTTTTACAAAGTGAACTGGAAATGCTTGCTCGCGCCCGCTTTAACTCGGGCTAGCGGGCCAGCCTACCTAAAAAATAAAAAATAAATTTAATTTTTAAAAAAATACAAATATGATAATTAGAAAAAACACAAAGTTAAATAAAAGTAAATAATTTAAAACTAATGCTAAATAAATGATGTCATGTGATGATTCACAAAATTACACCATTTGAAAATGGAATTTATGGATATAAACTGTCCAAAGTGTAATATGCTAGCAATGAAAGACTATTTGAAAGTATCATTATCATAAATATTTTAATATTAAAACTTAGAAATTAATTAGAATATGCTCAGAGTTCAAAAGAGCATAAATTAAAAGAATATATTTATTTCAAAATATGTTAAATATATCTATTTTGCGCAAAAGAGCATAAATTAAAAGAATATATTTATTTCATAATATGTTAAATATATCTATTTTGCGGGCTGGGTTGGCCCGCCCCGCTTTTGATCAGCGGACTTATATAATCAACACAGCCTGCATTTTTTCACGGGCTGGTCCTGCGGGCCAGGTTTGTTTTGCCAACCCTAATTTCTTCAGACATACTATTGTCATACATCCACTCATCGTTGTCCATCTTAACAAACCATTAAAAAATTATTCATTGACAAACCATAAGCATAATAATAATATTTACAAAATTAAAGTGTTAATATAAATACAAATTCAATACAATTTTTTTAGGAGGAGTAATACAAATTCAATAACAAATACAAGTTTTTTAAAATTTGATTCAAATTGGAAATCCGTATGATTCATACAATAAATTCAACAAATTGTTCAATGAAAAAAATAATAAAGTATCTTAATGCTAAAAGAAAAAAAATTATAAAAAAAATTGTTAAAAAATTGAAAACGTACTTATAAAAAAATTTAAAAATAAAAATAAAATCATAAGGATTGACAATCTATGAGGATCATACAGATGAGTGTTAAAAAAATAAAAAATTTACCTTTGTCACCACCACAACATCCACCGTGACGACAACGACGAAGCCAAAGATAATGAAGCTACCAAACCACCTCCAAACAATGCAAGAAGAAGCTCCGCCAACAAGAAATACCAGACGACACTAGAAAAAATGAAGAAGAACCAAAAAGAAGAACAAACGGAAACAAGAAAAAGACGGGGAAGGGTAGTTTTGAAATAAAATTAAAATGAATAGTGTATGGGATATTTGTTGCGTGTAGGAAGATAACTCTTAAATAAATAGATAAATAAAACAGCCTAGCCCATTCTAACGAGAAGGTCGGGCTTTGAAATTAGGGCCCAATATGACGTGGACGCTCCGGCGAATTTGATATATAAGCATATAGCCGTTGTAATTTCAAAGTTTGAAATTCTTACAAAGTAAAGAACCCTACATCAACTTCACCACTATTCTCTCTCTTTCTCTCTCTCTCTCTTGCGCTCTCTCTATCGATCAGGAATTTCGATCTTGGAATCGTTGCGTCACTCTTCTCAGAGAAACCATGAACGGTACTCTTTCTCTCTATTCACCGATCAGTTCAATTGCCTAATTCTTTATCCCAACTCACCGATTCTTGGCTCTTGCAGATCAATCCATGCAAATCCAAATGCTCGCTGAAAAATTCCACCGATTCGTTCTTGACTGCGAACTCAAGCAACCATCAATCGCTCAGTGCTCAGGTAGGATTCCCTTCCTATTCTCGATTCAATTTTCCATTTCGATTTGGAACGAAACAACAATAAATGAAATTAAATATTATTTAAGATGATTTCGCTCAATGATCTTAATCTCATCCAAAACTACGTCGTTAATTGTGTTGTTGGATGGTTTATTGAATTTTTGGAATTTCGTCAGATATTGTGTCAAAGAAAGTGAACGAGAACTCTGACTCGATGGATGAACATAGTTTGTCCAATGGAACCCATGAAGTTTCTCCGGATACGGGTCACACGCTTCCCATATTGAAGAAAATACTTGATCTCAGTGCTAAAGTTCAGGTAAATCTTTAACGTTAGTTTAAACCACGTGCACATTTGCGTAATTTGCTTATCTTTCTCACATTTTAGTTTACCTGAGTTTTATTGTTCATGCATTAGGATTTGAAGAAGCAGCATATAACCATGTGCGATGAAGTGAAACTCACTACTCAATCTTTTCCTGGCACTGATATTATGAAATCTGTGCAGCTTCTCGGTATGCCTCTAGTAGAAACTACAAAAATAAATGGAAAATTGAATATACTCTTTCTCTCTCTCTTTATGGTTAGTTTAGTTATAATTACTAATACGATAGGTTTTGGGATTTTCTACGGGTATTAGGTGCTGAATATGAACTCCTAAAAAGAAAGTACTCAGAGGAGTCCTCTGAGCGGAGGCGGCTTTACAATGAAGTAATTGAACTCAAGGGAAATATTAGAGTTTTCTGCAGATGTAGACCATTAAATGAGAGTGAAATTGCTAATGGGTCTGCATCTGTTGTCAATTTTGAATCGTCTTCAGATAATGAGCTTCAAGTCATTAGTGCAGACTCTTCTAAAAAGCAATTTAAATTTGATCATGTATTTGGGCCAGAAGATAACCAAGGTAGAAGAGAAGTTGCATCTTTTGTTGGTATTGAAAGGTTTTATTTTCATGGATAATTATTTTGAACCAGAATGCATTTTTTGTTATGCAGAGGCTGTTTTTCAACAGACCAGACCCATTGTTACATCAGTATTGGATGGGTACAATGTCTGCATATTTGCCTATGGGCAAACTGGAACTGGGAAGACATTTACAATGGAAGGAACACCAGCAAACAGGGGAGTTAACTACAGAACCCTGGAAGAATTATTTCGGATAACTGAAAAGAGACATGATACAATGAAGTATGAATTGTCTGTTAGCATGCTGGAGGTTTACAATGAGAAGATAAGAGATCTCTTGGTGGAAAATTCTACCGAACCTACTAAGAAGTGAGTTCTCAGATCTCTTGGAGTAATTGGCATTGTAGATTTTAGCTCTTATATTTTAGAATTTAACAACTATTTGCATATGATGTTAATGAAAACAAGATCTGGGAATTCCTGTGGACATATTGCTTTGTTGCTGGATAAAGATTCTGAAAAAAATAAAAAGAAACATGACATTATAGTTTCATGGTTCTAAACAAGGCATTCTTTGGAGCTGCATAGTTTTTTAACCATCTCTACATTTCAACTAGATTTGCTACTAGCCATTAAACTAATTAAAATGTAGTGTTAAGTTTTTCTTCCCTCTCTACCAAATTGTGTGCATGAAATTTTGATGTATGGAATGTTTCTCAGGCAGAATCACTAATGAAGAGAACAATTTTTTTTATAAAAAATTAGATTGGAGATAAAGCAAGCTGCAGAAGGAACCCAAGAGGTCCCAGGACTTGTTGAAGCTCGTGTTTATGGAACAGAAGATGTGTGGGAAATGCTCAAGACTGGAAACCAAGTCAGATCAGTTGGATCCACCTGTGCTAATGAGCTTAGCAGCCGTTCTCACTGGTACATCTTGATTTTTACAGATTAACTAATTATTGCTTGTACTTCGTATGTACGTATAAAATTGTTGGAGATCTTAATTCTTAAAAGCTTAATCATATTAAATAACAGTTACTTTCCTTGCATATGTCATTTTTTAAGCTGAGTCAGTTGCTTTCTTTGCATCAGTAGATGTAATTAAATTATCTCTATGAAACTATTGCTCTTGGTAGAAGTTATTGCACATTATAGATAGTGACCAAGAGTTGGTTTTACACGCAGCTTGTTACGAGTAACTGTAATGGGGGAAAATTTAATCAATGGCCAGAGAACAAAGAGCCACCTTTGGCTGGTAGACTTAGCTGGCAGTGAGCGCCTGGGAAAAACTGAAGCTGAAGGAGAAAGGCTGAAGGAATCTCAGTTCATAAATAAGTCACTTTCAGCACTCGGTGATGTTATTTCTGCCCTTGCTTCCAGATCATCCCACATCCCTTACAGGCAATTCTCTTTTCCTCTCTTAAACACATTCTTACAGAATGATTTTTTTTTCTCATTATATTTGTATCCTCTGTTTGAGACAGGAACTCAAAACTCACTCATATGCTGCAAAGCTCTTTAGGTGAGATTCCATTGCAGCATTACGAATTAAATATCACTCTTGAAATAACTCCTTTGTGATTTGATTTCACTAATATGCCTGGAATTTTTTAATTAATAATGTTTGATATGGGGTCAAATGCAGGAGGAGACTGCAAAACTTTAATGTTTGTGCAAGTAAGTCCAAGTTCAGCAGACTTGGGAGAGACACTTTGCTCGTTGAATTTTGCCACCCGTGTCCGTGGGATTGAGAGTGGCCCAGCTCGCAAGCAAGTAGACCACACTGAGCTGTTTAAGTACAAGCAAATGGTAAGCTTCTGTAAAGCTGTCCTCTAATAGGAATAACCATGATTTTTCATTTCCTGAAACTAAGAATTTTTTTGTCATAATTAAAGGCTGAAAAGCTGAAACAAGATGAGAAGGAAACAAAGAAATTACAGGATAACTTGCAAATCATGCAACTCAGGCTTGCTGCAAGAGAACATCATTGTAGAACCCTTCAGGAAAAGGTATAAATATAATCTTCAGCAATCCAAGTAACTTATAGACAAAGATGTCTTTTTTCTTTTCAAAGTGATTCACAATTTCTTATATTCCATGACAGGTCCGGGACCTTGAGAACCAGATTGCAGAAGAAAGGAAAACCAGACTAAAGCAAGAAAGTAGATCTCTTGCAGCTGTTACAGTTCAACCTTCATCATCAACAGCTCATAAAACCATGACAGACAAGAAGCCTCCACTGAATCCTTCAAAACTGAGAATGCCACTGGGAAGAATAACCAATTCATTGCCTCCACGGTCTCCTCTAAGATCAAAGAGTTACACTGCCTTCATGAGTGGAAAGGAAAACTCTGTCAGAAGGAACTCAGTGGTGACGAGTGCTATAAGGCCAGCTTCATCATCAACAACAGCACAGTTCCTTCACGCAAGGAGGCGGGTGTCCATTGCTGTGAGACCGCCTAAACCATCAACAACTCAGGTCCTTCATCCAAGAAGGAGGGTCTCCATTGCCACACTACCTTCTCAGACAACTTCTGACATTACTACTCCACTCCGTACCTCAGCGTTCCGTGTTACTGGTGGAAGCAACCAACAATCACGGATAAGAAGCCAAAGGAAAGATCGGTATTCAAGTTTGTTTGCCCCATTGCCAGAGTTGAGAACATCAGTTGAGACAACTCCAATGACTGTAAGGAGGAGCAGCAAGTTTATGATGAGCAGTCCGGTAAGGGCAGATTCCAGGGAGGGATCCGCTAGGCATCCAACTCTTCTTGCACTTCAGCGCAAGCCTGTGGTCTGGAGTCCCCTTAAAGGTTTGAAAAGTAACAGAAAGTCATCGCTCTTGCCATATCGCCCAACCCAAATGCAATAGTTTCTCATACTATGTGACAGACAGTGGAGTTTTTTTCAACTAATGCACACGTGTATAAATTAGTGTGATTGGTTTATTGAATCAACTTAGATTCAATCAAATTTTTCTCAACATTTCATGACAAATAATACTGTTGTGTTTGTTATTTTATCAAATTTCTGATCTCACATTTAAATGCCAAATTCTTTGCTTTTCTCATTTTTTAATTAACCAATTAAAACTACCAATAATCCAAAGTGCCCGTAGTGATTAAACCTTATAAAGAACTAAAGGTGTGCAAGAATAATTCCAAAGGTGCAAGAATAGTAATAATGTAAGTATATGATGAAAATACGAAACTTCAATTTTAAAATTACAGTAATTTGGTAGGCAAAATTATTCATCATTATACATCTCAATAATCTCATGACAATCACTTGTGAGTTGTGAGACATTTAACTAATAGAGCCCACAAGCACATATAGATACATTTACAAACATATTTGTTTACTCTTTAGCCACTCGTGTGACAAAACTAATCATATTTACAAGTGGGTGTTGAGAAAAAACTAAGTGTATGTAATTGATACGCATCTAGCATATAATGCTTTCCAAGTTAAAAAAAGCAAGGAATTAATCACAAATGAGCAATAATTGTCTATATTTGTTAGAAGTATTGATTATTCCTTCTCAATCATACTCTCTCTCATATTTTATATTTTCATAGCAAAAAAGTGCAAGAAAAGTTCTGGAATGAGCAAGAGTAAGAGAAGCGGGATCCAAAAGTATCGTCCGAACTGCACGGAAATGGCGTAGTCTGCGCCAAGGAAGGAATTGTGTTGTGTAACTCTTTGTCAAGTCGAGCTACTGGCGCCAGGCCTGTTATGCAGTTGTGAGACCGACGCAGAAATGGCGCGAGTGGCACGAGCGACACGGGTTTCAGAAGTTCTATTTCACAGTGCACTCTGCTGAGGTTATTTTGGGGGATTTCATAGGTATAAATAGAAATTCACAAAGCTGAGGAAGGGACTTTTACCTGGAAAAATATCAGAGCAAGGGAGATTAAGAGAGCTTGTGGAGTGCTCTTGCTGGGTCAAGGAGATTGAAGACCAAGATTAAAGAGATGCTTCTCTTCTTCTTTCTCTTTTATGTTCTTCAGCTGAGCATGCTTACTTTTGTGCTACTAAAGTCAGACATGATTAGGTCTGGCTAGTTCTTTATTGTAGTTAGGGTCACAAACCTAATTGAACCCCTTTTTAGTTGGATTGGTTTCTATTGTTTTTTCATGCTAAGTTATTTTTCCTTACCTTGTTTTTAAAGAATATAATCTTTATTAGACTTGATCACTCTGATAATGTTCTAAGGGTTAGGGTTCACAATAGGAATATTGAGGTTCTAATTGTTGATAGAGGTAAAGTAACAATCTTTACATTATCTAGGAATAGAAATGTATGATTATAGATGATTTGATGCATCCAACTTAATGTTTAATCCAAGAGAGATTACTAAGGAATTAGGATCTTTACGTGGGTTAAAAATTAAGATTTAACTACTTTTCATATGAAGATGCATTATATGAATAACTAGGATATTTGAATGTAGTAACCAATCTAAGTTAAAGAAGGTGAGGATCAAAAGGTGAGTGTGATCTGGCTACAATTCCATCTCATATTTTCCTAAAATTAGATATCTTTGTTCTTGAACTCTTAAAGATTTTTGAATCTTGTCTTTTAATTTTCCTTACTTCAAGATACAATACTCACTTTCATCAAAACGTTTAATCATCCAGCTTAAAGATAATAGTTGTGATAAATTTGGTGCCCTAATCCTTGTGGGACGATATTCTACTTATCATTTTATTACTTGGAACGATCAATACATTTGTCGATAGTGCAATAGTAATCACATTTAAACGTGAATCCATCTTTATCTTTAATTAGTTAGAATGTGTGGAACGAGTTTTAAACACTAAAACAGACACCCTAAAAGAATTTATTGTTTCTCTAGCAAAGTAGTTAGAAGCAAATGATAAAGTTAAGATTTTAAATAATTCTAAATCAAATAATTTATTACTTTTCTTGGTTACTAACTAAAGGAAGTATGGAATATTTTTAATGTATTTATTTTTTCATTTAATATTTTTATTAAATTTTAAAAGGGTTATTTGAAATTAAACTAATTTGAATAGAACGCAGTCACTAACTTAGAATGGAGAAAAATATTGAAAAGCCCACGTCAAGTTAAAAAAAAAGAAATGATCTATGATAGAGGCCTTCAGTTCAGTGTACATGGAGGGTAATGCGGACAATTGCCCCCACAAATTAATTTTTTTACTTAAATAAATATTTTTTGTTTCCATAAAAAATAGATATTGTCTCCACAATATAATTTTTTAACAACATGAATGTAAATAATTATAAAAAATAAAAAAGAATAGATTAATACTAATTTTACTCATTTTATCCTTTTAAATTTGATTGTTTTAAATTTTTATTACTATTTTTAATAAAATGTATACAATCTTTTGTTTAAAAAAATATTAGACTATCTTTTGTCTTCACTAAAAAAAATAGATCAGACACGGCTTCAATAGCAAAGAAAATCAGTTAGGTAAAGGTCAAACACTCTTACCTAACAACTTTTCAAAATATCAAAATTAAAACTCGTTAACTTTTCAAGTAAATGAAAAACTCATCCAACTTTGCAACATAACATTTTAAAGTTTATATATTAGCATTAATAGTTGAGATGGCTCGTATGCTTATTTTTTAAATATTTCAAATATATATTACTTATTTTTTATCGAAAGAAAAGCAACTTTTAAACTAAAGTCAGCTTTATAACATTTTGTTCAAAAACTTTATTATCCCTTAAAAATGAAAAATTAAAAAACTTTATTGACTAATGAATGGAAACATACCCACGAAATCAACCCGGGGCCCAAGCAAAATGGGAAAAAAAAAAAGTTGCATGTAGCCGTTGGCGTTGAATTAGTTTCCTTAGGATAGAGTGAAAGACATAGATAGAGATTTAGTCGACCGTTGCAAAAAAACAAACCGTTACACAGAGTTCGTGTTTGTTCAACATCAACACTTAGTAGCCAAACTCTGCAACAAAAAGCAAAAGGTTAAAGGACCGTGTCTTCGTCTCAGAGAGAGAGAGAGAGAGAGAGAGAGTTCAGATCCAATCTTTGGTTGGGTGGGTGGACACTAGGTACAAGTTAGATCCAATCTTTCGTTTGTGTGATTGAAATTCTTGAGACCCACTTCGTGTGTGTTTACTTTCATTCCTCGGATGATATTCTAAAGATGGTTGCGAGAACCCCACCAAAGCAGAGGAAGCTGTTGGCCGCTCTCAACCCTGTTCTGATTAAAGAAACACTCATCAAGGTAATCCACGTTTAATGCCAGTTTAACCTTCCCTATTGAAACCATATAAATTTTGAATCTTTGTGAGTGACTTGTTGTGGGTGTTTGAAGGTGGATCAGTGCGTGGCTCGGCTGCAGGAACTTCAGTACACTGTGACTGGTGGAACCAAGGTGGTGTCTGGGGTGAACCTCAGCCCTCGCAGCACCAGAGGTTATCTCAGAACCAGTCTCAGATGCAAGCAAGAATCAATCAGGTAAGCTTTAGATTCTATTTGAATTTCAATTTCAGTTCATGATCACCATAGACTATAGCTTTGATATGACTTATAAAAGTAAGCAAACTTGGTATAAACTAGTATGTTTACCCGTGCATGCTCGGGCTACTTTTTTTTAAAAAAATTATATATAATAAAAGTATGATTACTTACATAATTAATGTGTTTTAGTGAAATCCACTTGGGTTCTATTAAGAAATAAAACCAATTTGTATTAACATAATTAATTGTACATTTTGTGACGGATTGTGTATAAATAACGATTTTGTGATTAAATAACATTACATGAATTATTTATTCTTAAACTTCAGTTAATTGTTGTTGCCATTTGTAAACTCAAATGATTTGTGTATTCTTGCCATTATGAAGGATCAAGAATGGTGCCTCAAGGAGATCTCCTGTGGGGAAGTTTCCAGCAAACACAGGTTTTGTTTGTTCTCTCTATTCACTTTGGAAAGAAATTGTTACTTGGACATGATCATGGATAAGATGGGTAATAATCGGCATTCCTTTGAGTTAATATGGTCCTTGTGAACCCTTGTGCAGGTGAATGGAAGAGAATGTCATTGCCTGCAATGCTTGTAGGCGAAACTGTTGGGGAAATTCTGCAGGCAAGTCAGTTTACCAGAGAAATAGTCACAGCAGTTGGTAAGAAAACTCCCCAAGAGGATCCAAAAACTCCAATGTCTCAAAGGAGCAACAAAAAAACAGAACTTGAAAACACACAACTCAGGGCAAGAAGGAAGAAAGAGAAGCAAACTAAAGCACAAAACGATGGTTCACCATCACTTCAAAGGGCTCGTTCCAGAATCAACTTCAAGGTTTCTCCTCCTAAGGTTAGAGAATTTGATAAAGAAAGCAACAGGTATATGGCAAATAGGGTGTCTCCAAGGAATAAGCCATGGGCTAGAAAAACAGTACTGTTCCCCAACCCTTTGTTCCTGTCAACTCATTCCTCTTCACAACAACAGTTTTGCAAGACAAGGTCACCTATCATAACAAGAAATAAAGGAACAACAACATCTCACAAGTTTTTGATCAAGTCTCCAGCGTCGCCGTCGCGGCCGCAACAGTTTTGCAAGACCAGGTCTCCTGTGATACCAAGAAATAGGGGTGGAGGAACACCACACAAGTTTTTGATCAAGTCTCCAACTTCAGCCACCAAAGTTCAAGTCCAGATCAAAAATAGTCCACCAACTGTGTCTATTTCACAAACAAAACCTGCAAGGTTGAGCAGAATTCCTCCCAAGAGATCCACTTCTACTGCATCTAAATTCCGTCGATCTTTCTCTCCTTCAAGAATAGCATCCAGATTAGTATCACTTTCACCATTAAGGACCAGGAAAACTGTACAGAGAAATGATGGGTTTGTGAGTGGACTCAAACAGCGCCCAGCATCATCATCAGTGCAATTCCCTGCTAAGGGGAATTTGAGAACACATCAATAGTGCAATTCCCTGATGTATTTTTACAACATCTCCATGTCAATTCTTAATGTAATGTTCATAATTGTGGGCTCTTGTGGTTTTTCTTTTTTGGTGGTTTCAGGTTGTGTGTGACTGTGTGAGGGGATTTCTCTTAGTCCATAGCATATTTTTTCATTCATTCAAGGAAAATCACAATTCAATGCCAACTAATTCTTTGTTCCGCACAGCGAAAAACTAGTCCTTTTATTTTGCAAAAACTCACCTATTTTCAGTGTTTATGAAAATTTCCAGGATGTTTAAGGGTCAATAATCACCTATTCTATCAAAATACAGCGACACCCCTTTTTCTGAGTAAACTTTCGTATTATAAGAATTTGCCATTTTAGCCGCTGCTTTTATAAAATTTGAATAAACTGTCAATTTAGTTCATGAATTATCATTTCTCCCAAATTATCATTAAACTAACTTTCTCCCAAATTATCTTTAAACTAATTAAAAATTGTAAAAGTAGTTTAGGAGAGAGTGTCCTTTAGAGGAGATAATGCTAAGTATTACAAGCATGAATGTTACTCAAGGGCCCAAGGCAGACTTATGAGTTGTGTTATAGCTATAGTATTACTATAGTCTTTTTTTTTTGTGCAACTAGTGTAATCGTGACCTTTTTTAAATATGGATTAGGGGTGTTTATTAATTTGGATCAACTCAATGATTTAAACTGAACTAATTAAATTGATTTAGATTTTTGTTTGTTCGACTTCAATCCAAATCAAATAAAAAAAAACTCAATATTAATTAATTTGAGTAATATGTTTACATTTTTCAAATCCAAACTAAACCAACTATATTTTTAATATATTTTTAATGCTTATAACAATGTAACTTATTGTTGTTTGTGTCATTTTGATTGTGGTTGAGTCTCAATTACATTCTAATATGTTGTTTACATTCTTTTATGACAACATTATTTGTGAATTTTGGAACAAAATCATATTATTCTTTTAATTTTTTAAACATAGTTTTTTCTAACAGAAAATCTACTCGATCTTCATTGGATTGGTTTGGTTCGGATTAAACAAAAAAGAAAATAAAAATTCAAATCAAAGCTAATAACTGAAAATCAATTGCTTCAGATTTTATTTTCATCAAATCTGAACCAAATTCACCCATAAACACCTCTAATATGAATAAATGATACCAACCTAATATAAAAGAAGACTTAGGAAGCAAAAAATAGAATAAGAAAGGTGGATGAGGATCCCAATTCTACAAAAGTAAGAACAGGTAATTCATAAAGGTGTACTAAATGACCAAAACAGACACAACAATAAGGTTGCAAAAGTCGAACTATCAATCCAACTACATTTTTTTGGTATTCAAAGCCCAGAAGAGAAAATTACATTGTTATAAAGCATGGGGCAGAGATCTCATTTACATCAAAACTAATCAACTACAACAAAGGAGCCGGTCATATAATCAACCTCCATATCACATGGAAGACTAGCCATGGCATCTATACACCTATTAGCTTCCCTATATATATGAATAACAGAAATTGACTTCAATTATTTCATCAATTCTGTTATTGCTTGAACCAAGGATGCTCCAGGCATGCATCCAACTTTGCCTTCTTCAATGCTCTTAATAACATATTCTAAATCTACTTGCAGCAAGATATTTTGCACACCTTGATCTCTAGCAATACACAAGTCCTGTAAAACTCACCATAACTCGGAACAAAAGGTTGTAGTGCACCCCACTTTTTTCGCAAATCATATTTTCCACTTGTCATGATGATCTCGTAGAAGGCCTCCACAAGTTTGATGATTTCAAAGATCCATTTGTATTCAAGCAAAACCAACCCTCAAGAGGAGAGTTCCAATTCACATGAATTTTCTCTGACAGAATTTCTAGAGGCATCAAATTGAAAGTGGGCAAATTTGTGGTTCTGCTAGTGATGACAGATTTATTCCCAAGGTTTGCTTGGATAAACAAAGGAATTATCGTGTTGTTGTATGTTCCTCCAATACAGAAAATAATAGCAAGTTGTGGGCCATAATTCAGGCCAAGGAGAATAGCCTTGGAAACAAACTACTTAAGCTCATAAAGTAAACTATTCTGTTATGTTATGTTTTGATATACTATTTTGAATACAACTCTTTTCATGTTATGTAATGAAATACTGTGAAAATTATACAATAAAAGTTTATATGTATTTTTAAAGAAAGAGTGAACTATCAATCCAACTACTTAAGCTCGTAAAGTAAATTATTCTGTTTATGTTTTGATATACTATTTTGAATCCAATTATTTTCATGTTATGTTATGAAATACTGTGAAAATTATACAATAAATGTTTATATGTATTTTTAGATAAAGCCATGCGTACTCAACTAACTGGTGTTTTCGTAGTACCAAAAGTAGGAAAGGAACCAATACCATTTGAAGGTAGCCAAGTAATACCAGGATGAACTAATCAAATTGGACCAAAAGGAGTGACTACCAAAACTCCAAAGGACACACTAAATAAACATAACTAACAAATCTCATAGGACACGGAAGGGAGTAAAGAATGGAACATTAAGTCTTCAGCCATTTGAAATTTTTAAATACCTCTAGTTATTTATTAATAAGTTGTTATAATTTTGTAGTATAAATATATATTTAAAAAAATATTTATTTTAGTTTTTATATTTTAATAAATATTCATATATATATATATGAATATCCACAAATATTCATAAATTTCATTAATACTCACTTAATGAGTATGAGATAGATATTAGGTATATTCTCATACAATGAGCTGAGTTACAAGAAGTTTCTACTTTTGTCTATCTCGTCTTATTATCATTTATGACTCGTTATATAGGTGTGTCATTGATGATACCATGTGTTTTAGGCTATGTTTGGATTGATGGTAGAGAATGGAGCGGAATGGACCAAAATACAATAGAGTGAAATGAATTGAAATGGAATGGATTAAAAATATCATTTATTGTTTGAAAAAAAATAGAGCGGAATAAGTTATTGCTTTTATATTTCTGTATTACCCTTATCTAAGAAATATAAAACCCATAGCAGTTCAAGGCTACGAGATTGGTCTTTGCAGAAAATGTTATCCAACGTCAATGTCATCAAAACATTTGTCATCCACCCTTTCACCCTTTTAAGTTTAAACCTTCAGATTCATTAGTCACTATGCTACAAATGAACTCCATCACTTTCCATTATGTTTCATTCTTTATTTTATAATCCAAACAATAAACTTTTAGGAGTGTGTTTGGATGGAACATTTTAAAATTTCAGAGAATTTGAAAATCAGGAAACTTGAAATGCATCAATTAAAATTCTTCAATTTTTAAAATTCCTTGTTTGGATAAATCAATTTAAATTCCTTTAATTTGAAATTTCTTTTTGGATAAAACAATTTAAATTTCTTATATTTGGAATTCTTTGTTTGAATTAAATAATTTAAATTTATTATATTTCATTTTTTAATACAATTATATTTTAAAAATATAAATGGTCATATAAATAAAATATATTATTTTTATAATAATTACTTTAAAAATCTATATATATTCTTGTCCAATTATATTTTTAAAATATATATTTAGAACTAAAGTGTAAAAAAATATTTCAACAAGAAAAATTAAAACAAAAGAAAACATATATAAAATACTTCATTTACATTTAATCAACATCATTGTCAATAAAAATATAAAAATGAGAATAGTTTAAACATTAATAATTCCGACATACAACCTTAGACATCAAAATAGTTTGAAAAACTTAATTCAAAAAAAAAAAAGTAGTCCCTGCAAGCCAAAAGACATTTCATGATTTATCCCTGCACATCAACAAAAAAATCATTGTATTAGTAATGATTAGTATAGAGTTTTCAAATCTAGACACATAATTAACCATAAGAAAAAAAAAATTATAAGGACTTATATTCAAGATATATATTCAAGATATATTCAAGATCAAAATTGGAAGGTACAGACCATTAGTAGAAAACAGCTAGAGAAGGATATCTCACAACCTATATTTGTGACAACAAGACCATAACACTAAATTGTGCTAGTGCCAAAATGAGTATGAACTAGCAGAATCTTCATAACTAGAACAATGAAAATTTAAAGCATGCACACTGCACGATAGATTAAAGTAAGTAGCATGCTACTGAAAAGGGGTAGTTATATGAGATTGCTCTGAGAGTATGGCTGCTTATTCCTGGAACACAAGGCCGATCAGTCTTTAAGCATCTGATTTTAACAGCA
>PYAF01004397.1:0-22973 GCA_007407185.1 Glycine tomentella | reverse complement strand
TAGGTTAGTTCTAGGTTATAATTTAGTTAAATAATTAAGAAAATAGATTAGAATAGGTTAGTTTATTATTAATTTTGATTTAATCTCATTTCATTATCAAATGTGCAATTTCAGGTCAAAAGGAGGAAGTTTAAGTAAAAAGAAAGAAGAAAACAAGATTGAAGGTCTCGCGCGGATCGCGCCAGGATCCGCGCGAGTCGCGCCAGAGGTTAAAATGAAAAGCCCAGTTTCGAATACGCCACGCGATCCGCACCATATTCACGCTAGTCGCGCCAAGGACCTGAGCTCAAGCCATTCAACTCAAGTAAGTCGCGCTATCAGCGTGGATATCCACGCGATCAACGCCATCTGTTCGAAGCTCCCACGCGGATCGCGCCATCAGCACCAGAAGCCCAGCATCAGCCCTTCAGCTCGAAGACTCCACGCTATCAGCATGGAGTTCCACGCAATCAGCGCGATGCATTCGAAAGGATCACGCGAGTCACGCCACGAGGATTCTGTTTCCTGAATTAAATTATCTGTTTCGAAATTTGGCATTGTTTTAGGCTTTGTTACTTTAATTAAATCATTCTATAAATACAAAGCCTTTGGGACTGAATAAGACACATTGGAATAACTTGGAGTAGCCTAGGAATCACTGAATATCACTCTAAACCTCTGGGATCAAGGATCAAAGCTAGGGTTTCCACAGCAGAATCATGTATTATTCAACAGCTTTGGTGTTCTTGAGGCCTATGTCGGGCTAAACTTTGTATTGTGGGAAGGCCATGAACTGATGTGAACTCCTTTGTAACTTAACTGGTATTGAATGAGAATTTCTTGATTGTTTTATTTTACTCTGTTCTTCATTGTTTTATTCTTAATTAGAATTGGCCATTCTATTTAAGTATTGAGGGTTAGGATTCGCAATGGGGACGTTGGGATTCTAATTTCTGACCTTAGTAAAGTAATAGTTATTCATTACCTAGGGATAGGAATGCATGACTGCAGAACTTATAATATGGTCTTTTAAATGCTTAACTTGATAGACTTCACTAAGGAATTAGGTTTTTGATTCAGGTTAAAGGGTTAATTCACTAAGGGATTAGGGATTAGCTAAAGTAGGAAAGATTTATTCTCTGAACAATCAGAAATAAGCAAACCATATGATATAGTCTTTTATATGCTTGATAGGAATCACTAAGGAATTAGGATTCTTGTTAAAGGGTTAAATTGCTAAGGAATTAGGATTTACTAAAATAGGAAAGATATATCATTTGAGTAAGCAAACTTTGTGACCAGTTAAGTGAAAGGGGTAGGGATCAAAGGGGATTGTGTCTAACCACAATCATTCATTCCACTGGTAACACTTCGATTTATTTACTGCATTATTTCCTTTTATATTCTATTCTTACTTTCAAACACTCAACACTACAATCAAATTCTCCAAAACATTTTCTTTTCTTGTTACTTCCACTTTCTTAGAATTAATATTACTGTGAATTTCACCCCAATCCCTGTGGAGACGATCTTCTACTTACCTACTTTTATTACTTGAAACGAGCGGTGCACTTGCCGTGTGCTTATTTCGCAACAATTAGCCTCGGTGTATTTCTGGCAAACTTGTAGATCTTTTCGTTATCTTTCCAGGAACTACTAGAACGCTCCATTCGAAGTTCTGTAGAGCTCTTTAGGTCCTATACAAGGTAGATAGGTCAAGTGAGCATAAAATCTGAAAATACGCTACATTTAACAATGAAGCCCACTTACTTGCCTAAGACAAAAATTGAATTAGAATGGAAAAATAAAGTCCAAGAGAATTCAATTAAGCTAAGAAGGATAGAAAAATATTTAACTAAAAGCACTCCATCAATGAACTATAGAACATATCAGTGAGGACACTCAATGTAAATTTTGTGGTTGCACACTGTCACTAAAGCTTAAGGCATGTTTTCCATGTTCAAATCAAATTAGTATTTTGAAAGTTGTTCTTTATCAACTCTATGTTAAAAAATCTACCTTCATTTGGTATTTGGAAAACCATTCCTTGTTTTTCATTCTCAAAGTTTCCAAAAATAATTTTGTTGTGTTCTGATCCAATTTCAAAAGCAATTTTTTTTTAAAAAAAAACACTATTTGTTGATTCTTTCCAAAATATGTTATGTTTTAAAAAAAAATTAGCTTTTAAGTCCCAAAAAGGTTTATATCTATTCTACAACTATTTTAATAAAACATGTGTACTTCCAAAAAGAGGGAACCCTCTGTGTACACAATCAGAGTTGCACATAACCAAATAAAAATCATAAATGCACACAATTATCTAAGCAAAAAGTAAATAAGGAAATAAAGTACTAAATTTAATACAAAGAAGATCATGGTTAAGGAGCTCAGTCCCCTCTACTGAGATAATCAACAGGATCTATCATTTCCCCATTTGCTCTAAAAAATAGGCCTGTCCTCAAGCCCTACAATGGTAGTTCTAACAAAATAGATGATATATTCAAAAACATAAGACATAAAATTCAAAAGTAAAGTTCATAAATATAATTAAAAAACATAAGACATAAAATTCAAATAACACAAATTAAAACAAAGTTTAGAAACATTGGGTTGCCTCCTAGGAACGCTTCTTTAACGTCTTTTTAGCTAGACACCTTTGTTATGGCTCAGGCTTCCGGCAATTGGACAATAATGGTAAGCCAATGATTTCTATGTTTTCCTTCAAAATTTTCACTAGTTTTTTTTCTTCTTTAAAAAGACTTGAATTAATGATAATTGGTTTCTTTGAATCAACTGCAAGAAAAACATTTTTAAAATGTAGAGGTACTGCGTTTACCTCCATTATTGATTCTTGATTTTTCTTTTCCTCTGACAATTCTTCAAAGAGAGATTGTTGGTAAGGATTTTCCTTGAAAGCATCTAGTTGTTGGAGACAATTTGAACTCTCATTTTCTTCACATTCACTCATCTCCTCAAATGCTTCAGTCAATGTTTTCTCTGAACAATCTTTTCTTTGAAATAACCTCTTGGAGTCAGAAATTACTTTATCCAAGACATCCACTCTAAAACACTCCCTTCGTTCCTTTGGGTTAACCTATGTGTTTGCAAGTTGTCCAACCTGAACTACAAGATTTTTAATGGAAGCCTCAGTGTTCTTTTGATTTGTAATGGATATCTGAATAAACTGAGTTAGAGTATCTTCCATCTTTGATATTCTATCATGTTGGGCTTCTTGTTGTTGTTGTGGTGGACCCCTATTTGAAGAACCTACATAAAAGTTGTTAGAGGGACCGGCAAAAGAAGAGCTAAGTGGAACCATAATATGCATTATCATTTTGCTGCCTCCAGCCATAAGGCTGATTTGAACCTAGGCCACCTCTGTCGCCTTAGTAATTTCTTTGAAAATTCTGTTGTGGTCTAGTTTGATTATGCAAATAATGGGCCACCTCTTCTTGTTGCCAATCATCAGGTGCTAAACAGTGGCCATTCTGATGGTCACCGCCACAAAAATCACATCTTAGAACATGTTGAACTTGATGAACTTGGTATGTTTTCTATGATCCACCTTGCTGAAATTATTGAGGAAGTTGGCCTATATATTTTGTTAAGGCCTCTATTTGTTAAGTCAAAAGTTTATTCTTAGCTTGAATTGCATTCTGAGTATCCAGCTCCATTATACCTTTCTTTTGAACCGGAGACCTATCATGGTGAGACTGGTAATCGCTGGCTGCTATGGAGTCAATGATTACAATTGCTTCCTCCAGGCTCTTTGACATCATAGTACATCTGGCTGAGGCATCAAGAATCATCTTTGTCTGAGGTCTCAAACCACTGTAGAAAATATGTAGTTGTGCAACATCATAAAAGTTATAGTTTGGGCACCTCCGCAGTAAGGATTTGAATCTCTCCCATGTCTCACAGAGAGGTTCATCAAACCCTTGGGAAAAAGTAGCAATGAATGATTTTGCATTAATAAATATAGATGGAGAAAAGAATATAGCAATGAATTTTTCTTCCAATTCTTCCTAAGAGCTGAGACTTTTGTTTGGTTGGGATTGAAGCCAGGTTTTTGCCTTACCTGTTAAGGAGAATGGAAAAGCTCTAAGATAGACAACTTCAATTCTTTATCAGAAGCTCCCATAGCAATGCACAACTCCATGAAAGTAGACAAGTGTGTATGGATCTTCATGGTCCATCCGCAAAGGGATGTGAGCCAATCAAACTGAGCAATGTTGGCTTCAATTCCACAACTTTGTTACTAAAAGGAGGGATGACTATGTTGTTGTAATGTTTTGGTTCTTGTTGGTAAGCATAGTCACCCAGAGTCCTCCTTGGTGGTCTATTTCCTTCTCCTCGTTTATCAGCCATAATATTAATTACAAGTGGCTTTACTGGTGAAAGAGAACCAAATAGAAAAAGATTCAGTCGGTGACTTATTGTTTTTTTTTTTTATTTTTCTTTTTGTTATTCCTTTGCAATCTTGGTAATTTCTGGTTTAAATATTGATTTATCTGCAGGAAATTTACCTCTCATAAAAGAAAAAGAACAACTACAATAACTTGTAAGTATCGAGGTTAGAAAAATAAAAATAAATAAAGAAGTAAGGAAAAAGTCCTATTCAACTAAAAAATTAAATCTGAAAGAACTGAGTGAGCGACTCAAGTCCCCGACAACGTCGCCAGAAACTTGTTGGACTATTGGCTAGCATACCAATGACGTCATAGGTTACAAAATTTATAATAGTTCGTTTCCACAGGGACTTGAGCTACTCAGTTTTCCCAGATGAAAGTAATTAGTCAAAAGTTATGTACAACAAATATGATCGAAACTTCATTGTTTTACAGAAATAATGGGTTAGTGCGTCGAAAATACGGAAAATTATGAAAACAAATAAAATGAGTTTAATTAATTTCAAGAGAACGTAGGATTGAGTTTCATTGTTCATACCCTCAGTATCCATTTAATATTAACACATGAATTATTTTCTAACATTACTGATGCACACATTATTTCACCTCGAATTGATCCCTTGCATTCGAGAATCTTAAGGATATTTACCGAATATAGATCCCTCGCATATGAAGTAAATATCCCAACATTACAATCATAATCTCGTGTTATTTGCAATCAAAATGTTATGGTTTATTCTTAGCAACATAACGTGTTGGATATTGGGGAGCATGAAGGTGGATCAAGATACATGCTGAAGATGAATGAGTGTTTTAGCTTTGTACATGCCATTCAATTGAAGGCATTAGAAATTGCTTGATGTAGGAGAGAATCATCCTATGATCCTTGCATTGCATAAACATTCATTTACTTGCATTCATGATTTTACAAAAGCACATGGTTTGTGAAAAAGGTTTAAGATTTCATGATTGCATCAAAGTCAAGGTTTCATGATTTAAGTTTTTGGAAAAACCTTTTTGAACTGTGTTAATCGATTACCACACATTGGTAATCTGCTACATGAGCTTTGAAGAACAAAATAATCGATTACCAACATTGAGTAATCGATTACTCAGCATTAACACAAAACATGACTTGTCTATGATAATCGATTACCATTTATATGTAATCAATTACTTAGTTCATCAGTAAAAATACAGAACATGACTTGTCTGTGATAATTGATTACCATTTATATGTAATCAATTACTTAGTTCATTTTTGAAAATAAGTATCCTTGTATAATTACAGGTCGAAATAATCGATTACTTTGTTCATATATCCTTTCCAGAAAACTAAAGAACATTTTAATTGATTAAGTTTGTTTTTAATTGATTAGAAATGAAGATTTAATCGATTACTTGGGCGATTTAATCGATTACATTCAGTTACAGAAGTTTGTTATAAGTAGCTAGTAAGTTTTCTGAAACTTACAACATAGTACTCTACGAAATTTTCAAAGTTTTCATAAGTCTTCTGAAAGTGAAAAAGGATATTCTGAGTTCTAAAGTTCTTGTCCCACATATTCAAATGTTCGTGTTATATTGAAAGATTTCTTGGGCAAGATTTCAAAGAAGCTTTTGGAGAGGAAGTTTTGAAACTTGTTTTTCATTTCAACTCTGATTGGTAAATCATATTCATTGGATCATCATGTTGTCTCTCTCCATTATCTTTGGTTGTAAATTCAATTTTAGAATTTTGGTTGTTTGTAACTATTACAAGGGTTTTTGAGGCTTTTTCTAGAGTAGGTTTCTCTAGAGGAAAGAATAGAGAAGGGTTCTCTATGTCTTGATCACTAGGAGTCTAATAGGGTTTTAGATTTATGTTCTTTATCTAGGTTTGATAAAGGGTGATTGTTGTAAAGCTTGTAAGAACTGAAATTTATGAATAGTGGAACTCTAATCTAGTTTTGATTAGAAGAAACTAGATGTAGCTTCTCTTGTTGAGAAGTGAACCAATATAAGTTCTTGTGTTGATTACTTTCTTTAAATCTCTTCAAGTTATCTTAATTTGTGGTTCTTGGTGAATTCTTTATTACTCAACAAGTAGTGTTTTGTAATTGTTTTCTTGGGCCGAGTGATTTGATTGATTGAAGCATTCTTGGTTTATTTGTGATAAAGATCATTTATCTCTGATTTTCTAAAGATTTTAAAAAGGCAAAGTTTAAACTAATTCACCCCCTCTTGGTTATTGTGTGTATTCTCATTGTTTTCATAACGTAAAGAATAAAATCATTCAGTTCAAATCCTAAGAGCCGTTTCAAGTCAAACCTAGAATCTAATTTCATGAAACTAGTGATTAAGTAGAATCAAGCATTAAGAACAAAATGAAATCACCAGAATGAGTAGAAAAGATTCATACATCTATCAAATATTAAAAGAGATACAAAAGGGTACGAAGATTACATCCGATCCTTTGGAGAAACTAGCCGATCATTGTGTAGAGCAAGAGATCAACAGAAGGCATGACGAAGGTGGCGATCCTCAGCCAGTTTCTACAGAGGTTCCACTCCTTTTTTTCTCTTCTCTCACCTCTCCCTATGTTTCCAAGGTGTTCCTCGCATTCTCCCTTTCTAAATGACTTCCTTTGCATGACTATTTATAGGAAATGGATCGAGGTCGTACTCGGCCAAATTAATACAGTTTAAATGTAGTACTAGGAAGTGACTCCTAGGTCGTCTCTCAAGGATCAATTGTCTGCGTTAGGGATCAAAAACATTTAAAGGGGGTTTTTGACAGAATGCAAGGAATTCTGAATTAAAACAGAAATACTAATTAATTGCATGGATTTAAAACAAGTCAGACCTTAGAATAGATTGCGCCTCTAATATCCTTGGTTCACGAAAGATAATCTGTCCTACTTAATCCTTATCAGTCCAGGTTAATCTACTAAGCGAAGATTAACCTAAAACTTCATTACACGAATTAAGCAAACGTGAACCTCGTCAGGGCAAGCTCTCAGGATTAAGCAACCTAAGATTACTGAATCAATCAATATCAGAATCATTAAGCATGACTCTAATTCGAAAAATATAGAACAGAAACCCAACAAGGAAGAACCAAGCAGAAAACAAATTGCAATTACAGAGAACCTCCATTAAAGGGTTTGCAATCTGTCCTAGGGTCCAACCCTAGGATTTAGCCTTCCATTAATTCGAAATTAACAACAGAAACATGAATTGAAACGAAACTGAACATTAAACGAAACTAGAAGAGAAACGAAATTCAAATGCAAAAACGAAATTAAACAGAAACGAAAACGAAAACCTAAAACAAAATAACAGAAAACGAAAACGAGATTGGAACTTTAAATAGAAACGAAAATGAAAATCATCAACAGAAACGAAAAACCCTAAACAGATAGAAAAGCAGAAAAGAAAAGCAGAAAACGAAAATGCTAAAACCCTAAACGAAAATAGTATGTCTCTCCCTCTGCATGGGCACACTATTCGAAATATATAGAGATTGACCTAAATGAAAATGGGCTTTTCCTAACAATTTTGGCCCAAAAAACGAAAATAAAATAAAACGAAAATTCCAAGCTGATGTGGAAAATAATGCTGATGCGACATCCCAATCTTCAAGTCCATGAATTAATTCCAAGCCCAATTAATTATTAAACTGCCCTGAAAATAAAAATTGGAATAATTAAACTTAAGAAATCCAAATTAGTTAAAATCTGAATTATCGGTCCAATTAAATCCTAAATGAAAAACAGTGCAGAATATGAACGTTTAAACACAAATCAGGGATTAAAATGAGTACAGAAAGGTGAGAAAATAAAGATAAATAGTGACTCATCAATGGAGCAGATCAACAAAACTCGCCCATGCGAGCTAATTGCTAGCCTGGGCGAATTTGGCTTCTAGAAAATTCTTCTTTTGACCTTTTTGATCTCTTCTCTTGTCTTGGTTGTTTTGGATGCCACGGATACGCTTGATACCTATCGAAACATCGATATTGAGTGGATTAATCTTCCAAAATGTGAAAACAACATTTATATATGTACCAAATATAAAACAACTAGGATTAGGGAAATTTTTATTATCGAATTTACTGAAATCGAAAGATAAGTGCCAGCATTATAATCTTGGAAATAACTAAAATATGGCACTTATCCCTGACCGTGGATAAGGACCGGAATTTTAAACGATCCCTTTTTCTCTCTAGGGATGCTTAAAATTCGTAAACCCTTCCTCGCAAGGATATCCAATAAGTCATGCACTCCCCATGTGTTGGATACAGGGGGAGTTTTATGAAGTTTGGAAGTCGTTGATTCAAGATTGGTTTTGAGCTTTCAACATGCTTAAAAGACTTGAAGACTTGGAATTGAAATATTATGTAAAAGGAATGCTATCTGATTGATCCCTGCATTCATTCATTCATTCATTGAATTAACAAAGTGTTTTTCATTAAAATCGAACAAAGCTTTTAATATTTTAATCAATTATTTCCTTTGCATAGGACTGAATTGCTTTGTTATGAATTTTAATCGGTGACTAAACTTTCGTAATAGATTATTTAGTTAAAATCAGTTTTTAAGTCTTCCTAGAATAATCGATTACCAGAATCTGTAATCAATTATTTAGTTCAAATGAAAATCATGTTTTCTTGACTTGATCGATTACCATATCTAGTAATCGATTACACAGTCCACTTTGAGAATAAATATCTCTGTGTTAATCGATTACAGCTCGGGATAATCGATTATTTTGCTCATGGTGAAAACCCAGAATGCTTCTTGAACACTTTAATTGATTATATTTTAATTTAATCGATTACACACTCATTTTAATTGATTATTTGGAGTGTGTAATCGATTACAATTAGTTACAACTTCTATTATAAATAGAAGTGGAAGCTTGACTTGTTTTCTAACTTGATCAATTCGTATTCTGAGTATACATAAGTTTTCTAAACACTTCCTGATACAATCCTAAAACCAAGGCAAGTGAAGGAAGACTTGGAATTACACATGGAGGCACTTCATTGGGTGATTAAAGGACCAATGACAAGGGATAGAGCTCAAACACTCTAAGATCATATACAATCCAGCCTAAATCTCTTGGAGAACCATGAAGAAGGCTACAAAATGTTGAATTTATCTGTTGTAATCGATTACAAGTAGCCCGTAATCGATTAAATACACTTGTATAAATGTTAGATTTGTAAATAGTTACGTGATAATCGATTACGAGTCCTATGTAATCGATTACATGGTCATCAATAGTGTAGTTTTTGAACTCAGCTCGAAGGTAATCAATTATTCCGTTGTGTAATCGATTACATGGAAGTGTGAGTTCCTGTGAGTTCCTGTCATAATCGATTATTCTGGCTTGTAATCAATTACCTGGTTTTGGGAGCTCCTGTAATAATCGATTATTTGGTGAGATAATCGATTATTTTGTTCATGAGTCAGTTTCCAGACTGATATAAGCAATGTAATCGATTACCAAGAGTTAGTAATCGATTATTTACTTCAAAATAATCGATTACCATTCGAAATAATCGATTAAAACCGTTTCTGCTGCAGAGGCGCTATTTTTTAGATTTAAACAGCAGTTTTGGATAGCTTGTCTTGGAAGCTACATTTGTATTTCATTTAGGACGCATTTACATTTCATTTGGATTTAAATTTGTGGTCTATATAAACCACAACACAACAAATTGTAGGAACTTTTGGTTAAATGAAATTAGATTGCACTTTGTGTGTAAGAGGTTGAGAGTTATTCTCCCTTGTTCTTAGTGAAGAACTTCTTGTTTCTTATCAATAGCTTCTGAGCTATTGTGGTGATTCTTGCAAGACTTATTGGAATTCCTATTCCATGGTGTCAATCCAATTCCATCTCTAAACTTCTTCCATTGATCCAATTCTTAAATCACAAAACCTAAAAAGCTGTCCAAAATAGAGCATTTCATACTCTGTTTTTCTTTCCATTGAAGAATTGATTCCATTGCAAGGAAGATCAGGGCAAACAAGACTTGATTCAGTTTTGGAGTCAATCATTTCCAAAGTGAATTTCTAGGTTCTACGAGTTCTTGCTTCATCTAAATCATTCATGGGTATTTGAATGATTCTTTAAGCAAGAAATCTCTTTCAGAGGTTAAGGAAGAAGAATGCTCTGAGTTTGTTTTTGTCTTTCAACCTGATTTGTTCATTCATTTGCATGTCATTCACTGGATCATCAGGTTGTTTCTTTCCTTAATTCCTTGATTGTAATTCTGTTTTAAAATTTTGTTGATATTGGCTATTGTAATTGGGTTCTTCTTGCTTGGGACTAGAGAAGGGTTCTCTAGCTTAAAGATCAGAGTAGTGTTCTCTGAATCTTTCTCCTTAGAAGTCTAAGAAGGTTTTAGATTTTTGTTCTTTATCTAGGGTTGATAAAGGAGGTTCTTGTAAAAGCTTGTAAGAACCAGTATAAATTGGATTAGAAGAAACTGGATGTAGCTTCATGTTTTGAAGTGAACCAGTATAAATTGCTTGTGTTCTTATTTCTATATCTCTATTCTAATCTTATTCATTGATCTTTAATTGTTTGAGTCATATTTGATCTTTAATTGTTTGAGTCATATTCATTGTTCAACAAGTTCAGTTTTGATCTTTTGAATTCTTGGGTTGAGACATTTGATTGATTAAATTGACTTCTTGGTTTTGAAAGTGATAAAGATCCTGAAACTCTGATTTGAATTTGTTTTTAAAAATACCAAGGGTCAACCAATTCACCCCTCTTGGTTGTTGTGAAGTATTCCTATTGTTTTCAATTGGTATCAAGAGCTGGTTCTTGAAAGTTATTCAAGATCACTAGTTTTTCTTCAAAAGAAAAATGAATACCTCACAAATAACCTTCAAGGAAGGTGCTTCTTTAAACAGACCTCCTATGTTTGAAGGGGAACATTTTAGTTTTTGGAAAAATAGAATGAAAATCTTTATTCAATCAAATGAACCAGGTGCTTGGAATGCTATAGAAAAGGGTCCTTTTATTCCAAAGAAAACGGTTGCCAATGAATTAATTCCCAAAGAATGGGACGAGATGACAAAGCTGAACAAAACATTGTTCAATATGATTTTAAAGCAAAATATGATCACCTCTGCACTTTTCTCTAATGAATTTTTTAGAACAGTGAGATGTACAAGTGCAAAAGAAATGTGGGAGATGCTGGAGATTACTCATGAAGGAACTGAAGAAGTTAGGAGATCAAGGAAGCATGCATTAATCCATGAGTATGAAATGTTCAAGATGAACACCAATGAAAGCATTTCTCAACTGCAGACAAGATTCACTCATATTGTCAATCATCTATTGGGTCTTGGGAAGATATTTGATACTGAAGAATTAAACATCAAGATCTTGAAGTGTATAACAAGGCCTTGGCAACCAAAGGTGACAACAATCAAGGAATCCAAAGATCTATCAAAGATGTCCATGACTGCACTATTTGGTAAGCTACTTGAATATGAGCTTGAAATGTCTCAACTAATGTGTAATGAAGATGCATAAAAGAAAAACAGAAGCATTGCATTAAAAGCTGCAACTTCAAAAGCTGTAAAAGAGGAAGAATCAAGTGAGGAGGATGAAGAGTCAAAATATAATGAACACTTATGCAAATAACCAAGAGGGGGTGAATTGGTTTAACCTCAGAGTTTTTAAAATTCCTTTCAAAATTTGCTATAGCGGAAGACTTTCAAGAAGGATCGTATCTTTAAAAACAATTAAGAAAACAATTTCTTCACCTTCTATTTCACCTTAAACAAAAACTTTTACAAATGCTTTCACCTTTATTAATCAAACCACTTTAGTGCTGTGACCAATCTTGTGATATGAACAAAAACTTAATACTTCAAGAACAATATGAAGATAAATAGAAATATTCAAACACACAAGATTTATACTGGTTCACCTCTCAACCCCGGAGGCTACATCCAGTTTCCTTCTAATCAAACCTTGATTAGAGTTTCACTATAACAAATATAATATCTTTACAAGCTTACAATGATCTTTTTTACCCTCCCTAGGTAAAATTCAAAATCTAAACCTATAGACTTTTCAAAAGATCTAGAACCAGAGATCCCCTCTTTGTTCTTCCCACTAGAAACCTTTCTAGATAAAGCTTTAAAGACTACAATTTGTTATATGAACATTCAACAACAAATATCAACAATAACCAAGCTTATAGTTCAAGAAAGATATCACCTCTCATTCCTCAGTGAATTCAATAAAATGAATGATCTAACCAGACTGAGAATGTATGTATATGATCTTTCTTGATGACTTCTTTAATCAGAAAGCTTGAACAAAACTTTGCATCATGTAGACAATGACTTCATAACATGACAAACTCCATGACTATTAGAAACTTTTTGATTTTATAATCTCCCTCTTCCTTTGTGTTTTATGAACTCTTGAAAGTGATTTTCTCAGAGCTTGTACGAAAACTTCACAAATATCTCATTATTAAACTCAGTGCAAGCTGTTCTATTTATAAAAAAAAAAAAAAAAACTTAACTAACTGTAATCGATTATTTCGTCACTCTAATCGATTATTTTTACTGATGTAATTGATTATTTTAACCAGATAATCGATTAAAGTGTTTATCAGGATTCTCGAAAAATGTCAAGAACAAAATAATCGATTAAGTCATCATGTAATCGATTATTCCAGATGACCTGTGTTTCCTGATACACAAGGATAATCGATTAAATTCCCAAATAATCGATTATCACAGACAATGTGAAAAACTCAACAATGCATGTTTAATCGATTACAATAATCTGGTAATCGATTAAACCAGATGAAAATGCATTTGTGAATTATGCAGTGACTCAGATAATAGATTAATCCATGATGTAATCGATTATCACAGAGCACGTCTATTTCAGTGTTAGGCTTATTTAATCTATTACGAATCAATGGTAATCGATTAAAATGTTCATAAGGCAATATGCATACCTGTTCATATGCATTTAATCGATTATATCATATAGGTAATCGATTAAAATAGTGTAAAACAGTTCTTTATGAAAATCTAATTGCCTTTATGACTTAACATCTAAATGCTTATTACCATATGATTAAACATGATTTAATGTATGTATGAATGCATGATTTAATTAGGATTAGTGAGGATGATGAGGCTTTATCCACTTGAACCAAGCTTAAGCAAGAAATTACAAATTCCATCAATTGAGTGGGCATGTAAAATATCAAAACTTGCAATCTTCATCCTTCTTGATTTCAAGTCTTCATCTTCCTCATAGCTAATAGTATGGACTATTTTATTAAAGTTTTGACCTCAAAAATTGAGTTTCTTAGGTTTGAAAATGTAGGAGAACATATAAGATTTGTTAAAATCCAACTCTCAAAGCACCGAGTGCACTAAAAATAAGTTATGAGCAAAACATTGAAAAATCGAGTGACAGAGTGATTTTGGACAATAGATAGCTTATTTTTTAAATTTGTTCCTCAGTATAAATTATCTTAGAATTATTTATTTTTTGAAACTGTTGATTTATTTACTATTATATCGGGGAGATAAATGCAAGATCTGATGACTGATGCATGTTTTGAAACTATCTGATGATAAAATTATTGAAATGTATGCCTATATTCTATTATGATTATTGAATGAAAAGATTTACAGAGTGTGAACTTTGACAATTATATCTATGGCATGCAAATTTATTTCTAGTATATATATATATATATATATATATATATATGCCTGCATACTGTCATTTTTATATGTATGCATTGTGGTTGGGTCTGTAGGTGTTCGTTCCTCGACAAATTGTTTGTTATGATTGGTCCGATAGCCATAATTACAATCGTTATGTTGTCTGTTTGTTTGTGTGGCAAGTGGTTTATACCACTTAAGGGATCATGATTGGTTCCTTGAGAGTAGTACGTAGGTCTGAGTCTTGTCTCTATTTTTTGTTTGCTTATTTGTATGTGTTCGTTGATGTACATGGTATGAGGACTGAGCATGTGATACTGATGTAATGTCTACAACCAATAAACATTAGATTTCCCAAATCTTCCTTACAATGAAACCCAATCTTCAAGCAAACTCCAAGAAATGGAGAATTCTGCACTTTCACAGAATTTGGGGCTTTTTAAGAGATTTCTAATTTGTAGAAATGGATTGTGGAAGAAGAATAGGAATGAATTGGAATGACACCATGGAATAGGAATTCCAATAAGTCTTGCAAGAATCACCACAATAGTAGAGGAGCCATTGATAAGAAACAAGAAGGTTCTTGAATAAGAACAAGAGAGAAACCCTCTCAACAATTTCAGAATTGTATTAATTGAATCAAAAGTCTTACAAACAGTTTTGGTGTGGTTTATATAGCCCACCAAATTACAAGCTAAATGACCCTAAATGTAAGTAAAATGCAAATTGAAATGAAGCCCAAATGTAGCTTGTAGTGCAAACTTTGTTCAAAACGACATTTGGCTTCACAAAACCGCGTTTCTGCATAAACTTCTAGTTTAATCAATTATTTCGACCATGTAATCGATTATTTAACCTAAATAATCGATTACTTGGTTTGGTAATCGATTATTTTGCTCTAATCCTTCCTGGAAACAGATTTAGGACAAAAATAATCGATTAATTCGACATGTAATCGATTAAAACGGAGATACTTTCATTTTTCAGGCTGATTTAATCGATTACAGGTATCAGAAAGATGCTTTTCATCTGTTACAGGATTCTTTTAATCTGTTAAAACAGACAACACTCCTTATGCGTTTCCACTACTTTTGTGGGCTTCTTTTTGGCTTCTTCTTACTTTTCCAAGAGATACAAGTTAGATTGGATATGATCTTGAAGTACTTGAGTCCTAGCTCTTTAGCTTGCATTGATTGTCCATCAGATGCGATGGCAAGATGAAAGAGGACTGGATAAAGAGTAAAAGAACCAGTGGTTCTCTTTCCTTCTGTGAGAAGGTGAGGTTGTGTTGAGGAAGTGGATGATGGATAGAGATGAAACTAATAGGAATACTTCACAACAACCAAGAGGGGAGTGAATTGGTTGAACCTTGGTATTTTTAAAACAAATTCAAATCAGAGTTTCAGGATTTTTATCACTTTCAAAACCAAGAAACCTTTTATTCAATCAAATAGCTCAGCCCCAACAAAAGCAATTTCTCAAAACAGAACTTGTTGAACACAAGCAATTTATACTGGTTCACTTCAAAGAGTTAAAGATCAATGAATAAGATGAGAATAGAGATAATATAGAAATAAGAACACAAGCAATTTATACTGGTTCACTTCAAAACAGGAAGCTACATCCAGTTTCTTCTAATTCACACTGAATTAGAGTTCCACTATTATAAATTGTTCTTACAAGCTTTTACAAGAACCTTCCTTTATCAACCCTAGATAAAGAACAGAAATCTAAAACCATGTTAGACTTCTAAGGAGAAAGATTCAGAGAATACTAATCTGATGTTTAAGCTAGAGAACCATTCTCTAGTCCCAAGCAAGAAGAACCCAATTACAATAGCCAGTATCAACAAAATTTGAAAACAGAATTACAATCAAGGTGTTAAGGAAAGAAACAACCTAATGATCCAGTGAATGAAATGCAAATGAATGAACAAATCAGGTTGAAAGACAAAAACAAACTCAGAGCATTCTTCTTCCTTAACCTTTGAAAGAGATTTCTTTATTAAAGAATCATTCAAATTCCCATGAATGTTTTAGATGAAGCAAGAACTCATACAACCTAGAAATTCACTTTGGAAGTGTTTAGAAAGCTTGTGTATACTCAGAAATACGAATTGATCAAGTTACAAAATAAGCCAAGCTTCCACTTCTATTTATAACAGAAGTTGTAACTAACTGTAATCGATTACACACTCCAAATAATCGATTAAAATGAGTGTGTAATCAATTAAATTAAAATATCATCGATTAAAGTGTTCAAGAAGCACCATGAGCAAAATAATCGATTATCCCGAGCTGTAATCGATTAACACAGAGATATTTATTCTCAAAGTGAACTGTGTAATCGATTACTAGATATGGTAATCGATTAAGTCAGGAAAACATGATTTTTAGTTTGAACTAAATAATCGATTACAGTTTCTGGTAATCGATTATTCTAGGAAGACTTAAAAACTGATTTTAACTAAATAATCGATTACGAAAGTTCAGTAATCGATTAAAATTCATAACAAAGCAATTCAGTCCTATGCAAAGGCAAAATAATCGATTAAACTGATGGGTAATCGATTAAAATGTTTATGAAGGTTTTCCAGATTTAAACAAAGAACAAAATAATCGATTAACCCTCTTATGTAATCGATTAAAACAGTGAAAAATTTCTTTTTCCGAAAACATTTCAATTTAATTAAAATGTTAAAAGCTTTGTTTGATTTTAATGAAAAACACTTTGTTAATTCAATGAATGAATGAATGAATGCAGGGATCAATCAGATTACTTTCCTTTTACATAATATTTCAATTCCAAGTCTTCAAGTCTTTTAAGCATGTTGAAAGCTCAAAACCAATCTTGAATCAAAGACTTCCAAACTTCATAAAGCTCCCCCTGTATCCAACAAGAGATACACTGGGGTGTAGTAGGCAAAGAAGTTTGAAGAGCCTACAGGAATTAGTGAGTGGTGACAACCTGACATTTCATTTAGCTTTGGTAACTAACAAGCCTCACTTTGCTACTCCTGATGGCTCTGAAACTATGTTTTTTGAGTTGGGAGATGAGGGGTCGGTGTACAATGTATCCATATGTAGTAATCGCTCCCAACTGTCATCCACGTGATTTGTTAAGACCATTAAGACCTAGGTGGAAATCTCTCCATCTGGAAAGGTACGACAGCAGCACAGATCCTGACGCTTATCTGACTCTGGCCAACCTATACTTCTCTAAAGGGAGCAGCTTTGACATGGTATGGCGGACTCCCCCCGAGGTCCATAGACAACTTCGACACCCTGGTCGAAAAGTTCAGCACACAATATGCAACTAGCCGATCTCATAGGCTAACCTCCACCGCACTGGCTACTCTGCGTCAGGTAGATGATGAACCTCTTTGATTGTTCATGGAACAATTTGGTCGAGTAGTCATTCAGATCAGGAACCTTAACCCTGAAGTAGCATTGCACTCAATGATGCTAGCCTTACGGCCTAGCAAATTCATGGATAGTCTATGTAAGAAACCTCCTTTTAGCATGGATGAAATTCGTGAACGCGTTAAAGGATACATACAGATGGAGAAGATGTGTAAGTTTCAAAATGAAGTAAGACAATTTGGACAGAAGTGAGAGAAACATGAAATGACAACCAAGGTCGATCCACAAAGGTCGAACAAAAAACAGAAGCTGGACAAGCACTAGCTTCTCCTAAAAAGACCTAGGTACGAAAGATACACTCCCGTGACGATCAATCGGGCCACAATCATGGAAGAAGCCTTCAATATGGAGGTACAGGTTACACTACCAACTCCCGCATCGTCTCTTAAACCGGGGGAGAACCCGAACAAATACTGTCGATTTCATTGTGGCAACAACCATAATACTGAAGAGTGTTGAGCCTTGAAAGAAAAAATTGAAGAGCTCATTCAGGCGAGGCACTTGTCA
Source organism: Glycine tomentella (assembly GCA_007407185.1). Lineage (NCBI taxonomy): Eukaryota > Viridiplantae > Streptophyta > Magnoliopsida > Fabales > Fabaceae > Glycine > Glycine tomentella. Next base: position 4,944 of record PYAF01004397.1, on the reverse strand, counting down.
CGGTTTGTAAAAAGACCTGACAACCCCTCAACAGAAAACAGACATGGGGGACGATAAGGAGATCAATACAGGAATCAAGATGCTAACAAAATAAGGGACAAAGAGAGACAAAGACAACAACAGCCCAAACAAGAGCGTCATCCTCCTCGCCAACAGGAGAACGAGTCTACCCAGCATATATGCGATGAAATCAACACCATCGCTAGCGGATTCTCTTATGAAGGTTCATCCTGCCAATCTCGAAAAAGACACCAACATGCCATATGGGACATCGATATCAACTATGTCGATGCTCCCCCATCACAGAGCCTCCCTCCTATTACTTTCACATACGTTGATTTCAAAGGGATTAATATTGTCAACCAGGATGACCCGATGGTGGTTTCCCTCATAATTGCCAATTTCAAAGTGTCAAAGGTCCTCATTGATCAAGGTAGATCTTCTGACATTTTATACCGGAGGACTTTTCAGAAGTTGGAGATTTTGCCAAGGATGATTCAGCCTCACCCCAGATCCCTCCTGGGCTTTGCAGGAGAGAGGGTAGATACCTAGAAGTACGTAGACCTCATGACCACCTTCTGTCAAGGTAAACTTTCCAAGATTTCCACCCACAGATACTTGATCGTCAAGGCTGATACTGCCTACCTTGCTTTAATCGGCAGAAAAACTTTGAATGAGCTTGGCGCCATCGTCTCCACACCTCATTTAAAAATGAAGTTTACCACTATGACATGGGACATTGTACCATCAAAGCAGACCAAAAGCATGCCTGACAATGCTACGCAGAAAGCCTTAAAGTGGCACTATATCCTCCGAGCAGAGAGCCAGGCAGACACCGTTCCACTTCGGGGGGTACCAGTCAGGTTATAAGCATGGACAAAGGGTCCACCCCTACACCCTGACTGTCTATATAGCTCACCATGACGACACCTTTGATGTGGATCCATGTGATGACAACATCGACAAAGGACCAAAGCCAATTGAGTAACTTGTCAAACTACAGCTCTAACCCCAGATGAAGAGAAGATGACATTCATTACTGAGGATTCCAATTATTGCTACAAAGTCATGTCTTTCGGTCTCACAAATGCAGGGGCCACATACCAGCGGCTTATGGTCCGTGTCTTCAAACAACAGATCAGACGCAATGTCGAGGTCTATGTTGATGACATGGTCGTCAAGTCTCAGAGTATAGTCCAACACGTAGTGGATCTAGAAAAGGTATTTGAGGAAGTATAGAGGTATGACATGCATCTCAACCCCGAAAAATGCACATTCGGGGTGGGTGGTGAAAGTTCCTTGGTTTCATGATCATACATTGGGGAATTGAAGCCAACCCGAACAAATGCTCAACCATTTTACAAATGCATAGCCCTACTAATGTCAACGAAGTTCAAAGACTGAACGGAAGACTAGCGGCTTTATCCCGATTCCTCCCAAAGCTCGTCGATAGGTTGCTCAATAAGATTGAATCGTTCCTCAAGAATGAAGCCTGTAAATAGGCCTTTGAAGCATTCAAGAAGACGATTGTTGCACCACCTGTCTTGAGTCAACCTAGACCAGAGGCACCATTGCTTCTATATCTTTCAGTAGCAAACGAGGCTGTCAGCTCAGCACTTGTTCAAGAAGAAGGGAAACACCAACTCCCTATCTATTTCATCAGCCGCATATTACATGATGTCGAGAAACGCTATCAAATGATCGAGAAGATAGCCTTGACACTTGTCACCTCCACCAGACGCCTTCGGCCTTACTCTCAAAGTCACTAGGTAATAGTGAAAACTATCCTATCAAGCAGGTACTGTGGAAACCCAAATTGGCAAGTAGGATGGTGGCGTGGTAGGTCGAATTGTCATATTTCGACCTACAGTACGAACCCCGAGGTCCCATGAAGACACAGTTCATGACGGACTTCCTAGCGGACTTTGTAGGAGACGAAAAATTGACCCCAGACTGGTGGAACCTCTATGTGGACGGAGCGTCCAACGTGCAGGGAAGCGGAATAGGAATTGTTCTTGAGGTCCCTGGCAACATCTCGTTAGAACAAGCCCTCAAGCTTAATTTCAAAGCCTCCAACAATCAAGTCGAGTATGAGCCAATCATAGCAAGATTTAAGCTCGCAAAAGAAGTTGGGGCTACATGTCTGAGGTGCTATTCTGACTCGCAACTCATCCAAGGATGATAAGTGCCACATTTCAGTTAATTTTATGTTTAAAATATTGGCACTTATCTTTTGATTTCTGTCATTTGTCTTATAAATTCCCTAAACCTATTTAATAAGCACCTTAAACTCATGTTTAAAGTGTTTCGGAAGATTAATTCAAACTTGCTTTGTATTTGAATAGATTTCGTGGAATTCTAAGGCTTCCGGAAAATCAAAGCAAGCAAGGAAGGTGCACAGATCAAACATGGGAAGTTCCAACAGCATTCCTGGCCCAAGAAGTCACAAAAGCCCAAAGAAACCTTCATGGTTAAGTCTCCAGTCGCCCAGGCCAGCCTCCCTAGTACATTTTGGTCGCCCAGGCCAATCCAAGTTCCAAGAAGATCAGGTTAACTCGCCCAGGCGACCAGATTATGAAGGAAATAGGCGTCTGGACGAGTGGAGCTAAGCTAGTGCCCAAAATCTATAAATAGCCACGACCAGAAGAGGGAAATCACATTTTGGGAGTTCTTCCTCCTTTACTAGCTTAGGACTTGTTCTTAGGTGTTAGTGTTGCGATAACGGCAAGTGCACCGCTCGTTCAAGTAATAAAGTGGGTAAGTAAGTATCGTCTCCACAGGGATTGATGTGAAATTTACAATAATTCTAGTCTCAACAATTGGAAAGGGAAAAGAAAATGTTTGTGAAGAATTGGTTGTTGTGTTGTTGAATGTTGAATAAAAACAGAAATAAATGCAGTAAAATTGAGTGAAGTTGTTACCAATGGAATGAATGATTGTGGTCCAGCACAATTCCCTTTGATCCCTACCTCTTTCACTTAACTGGTTATCAAGTTTGATTACTTCTGTTTACTCAGAGAATAAATCTTTCCTAGTTTAGTTAATCCCTAATCCCTTAGTGAATTAACCCTTTAACTTGAATCGAAAACCTAATCCCTTAGTGAATTCTATCGAGTTAAGCAATTGAAAGAATTTATTATAAGGTTCTGCAGCCACGCATCCCTATCCCTAGGTAATGAACAACTGTTAATTTATTCATGTCAGAAATTAGAATCCCAACATCCCTATTGCAAATCCTAACGCTCAGTACTTAGGTAGAATGGCCAATTCTAAACAAGAATAAAACAATGAACAACAGAATAAATTAAAGCAAACATAATAATCTCATTCAATACTAGTCAAGTTACAGAGGAGTTCACATCGGTTCTTGGCCTAACCACAATACAAAGTTTAGCCTGACATAGGCTCCAAGAACACAAAAGTTGTTGAATAATACATGATTTTGCTATAACCCTAGCCTTGATTCTTGATTTCCAAAGGTTTAGAATGATGTTTACAATGTGTAAAAGATGTTTTTCTTCATCCCAGAGGTTCTTATTTATAATTGCCTTCAAGATAGATTAATTCTGGTAACAAAGGCCTTTTCCTGTGCAAATTTTGAAACAGATAAGTTTAATTCAGGAAAGAAAATCAATTTCACGCTGATGGTGCGAGGTCCCACGCTGATCGCGCGGGCCTTTCGAATGGATGGCGCTGATAGCGTGGGACTCCACACTAATCGCGTGAAGTCCACGCAAGGAAGGGTTGATTCTGGCTTGTGGCGTGACTCGCCTGGCCTATGGCGCGGATAGCGCGGCCCTTGCGGCTTCCTGGTGCTAATGGAGTGAACCTCCACGCTGATAGCGTGGAGTCTTCGAAACTAGGGCCTTCATTTTAGCTCTGGCACGACTCGCGCCGATCCTAGCGCGAGTGGCGTGACTTCTTCGAGTTGGGTGCCTGTATTTTCCACTGTGGCACGACTCGCGCGGATTCTGGGATCCACGCGAGACCTTGGATTTGCTTTTCTTCTTTTCTTGCCTTGTTTCTCCTCCTTTTAGCCCTGAAATACAATAATGGTAATGAATTGAGATAATTTTAAACACAATCAACAATTAAACTAATTCTAACCTATTTTCTTAACTATTTAACTAAATCATAACCTAAAACTAGCCTAAAACTAAGATGTGTTTGCAACACATCAGTTAGGCTCTTAAATAGTAGGTTTAAGTAGGTTAAGAAAGTGAGAGAAGTGAGGTTTGGTGTGGAAGCTCTGCCGGAGAAAAGCGAGGATGGGAACGTTCATCATCTCTTTCCGAGAGGAGGTTCTCTCCATGCTGGGCTAGCTTCTTAGAGGTTGGATGTAATCTTCTTAACCCTATACTTCCTTTAATATTCATGCATGAGTCGTTCTATTTCTTATTGGTAGTTTCGTTCTACACTTAATGCTTGATCCTACTTGATCACTAGTATCACGAACTTAAATCCGAAGTGAGACTGGAAAGTAATCTTAGGATTTCAACTAAATGAAATTACTCGTTACGTTACGTTGCTAGGAATAGGGAACAATGTTTCGATTGCATAAAAAGCACGCGATTGTAGTTCTTAATGCTGGGGTAATTTACTTAAATATGTGAGGGATCAGTGTTTGGTAAAATATCCTTAGAACTTGAATGCGAGGAATTGATTCAAGGTAACTTAGTGTGCATCAATAAAGAATAGACGATGATTTATGCATGGTAAATATTAACTGAATATAGAACGTTAAGTGTAACACCCCAATATTTTATTTATTGACTATGAAAGATTTAAGGATGCTTAGAAAAATTCTAATTCACTATCTAGAGGGATTTTTAGCGCTTAGTATATATTTTAAAATAAAATCTAAGTTGAACTATTCTAGTTATTAGAAAATTCTAGAAAAGTGATAGACATAACCCTAAGAGTTTTCTGGTAAGTATAATAAGT
>PYAF01004396.1:85710-96727 GCA_007407185.1 Glycine tomentella | reverse complement strand
GGTGATGATTGAATGAGATAATGATGATGTGTTTGATGATGTATAAATGATATAATGATGATGTGGTTTATGATGTTTAAATGAGATGATGATGAAATGGATGTTGATAATGACATTGATGAGAGATAATGTTGATATAGTTGATGATGTTGAATATTGATGTTTATGAGGATAATGTTGAAATAAGATGAATTTGATATATATGATGATGATATCGAGATGAGGTGATGTATATGTACACTGATACCCATGGGGTGCATGATTGGTCATCCTTGTGGGGAAGAATTTGTTCCTGGCCATGATCATGCATTGATGGTGCCCATGGTTGTCATTATGTGATGTGGATATACATGGATACCCATGGGGGTGTATGACTAGTCATCCTTGCGGGGAAGGATTTGTTCCTGGCCATGGTCATACATTGATGGTGCCATGGTTGTATGTTGTGTATATACACGTGGGGTGCAGTGACCGGTTGGTTATCCTTGAGGGGAAAGATTTGTTCCTAGTCACGGTCAATGCATTGGTGATCCCACATTGGTGTGTTATGTATGGACATGGGGGGTGTATGACTGGTCATCCTTGCGGGGAAGGATCTGTTCTTGGCCATGGTCATACATTGATGATGCCCTTGTTTCATACTTCATTAGTATGTGTGGAAATAGAATGAAGGCACTCGCATACCTGTGGGTTTCAATGGGCTGAGAACGCAAGTACTAAGGGGTCATCAAGTTTGGAATTCCCTAGCGACGCTAGCTGATCACCGGGTGGGGGAATGGCCAGTGCACGACAGGGTGACCCTGATAAGCGGTGAATTATTTTTCCTATGAGAGGCTATTTCCGAGATATGGTACCACATTGCACGCTGATAGATGAGTCAGGTACATGCATCATGCTGTGCATGATTGTTAAGTTGTGAAATGCATAGGATGATTGGTTTGTTGAGTGTGTATTTGACTGATAGAATTTTGGTAATAATTGTGATTGTGATTGTTGTTTCCTTTCCAATTGTGGTTACTTGATAATTGTTTGTTGTACATAATAAGCTCACCTTTACGTTTGTTGTACCGTGTGGTTGGTACCTGTGATGATTGTGAACTTTCGTTCGTGTGAGCAGATGAGCAGCAATAGGTGACCTTGGAGGGAGATCTTCTTTTTGGTTGGAGTCGCCAAGCCTGAAAATATAATGAACACTTATGCAAATAACCAAGAGGGGGGGTGAATTGTTTTTACCTCAGAGTTTTTAAAATTTCCTTTCAAAATTGCTACAGCAGAAGACTTTCAAGAAGGATCGTATCTTTAAAAACAATTAAGAAAACAATTTCTTCACCTTCTCTTTCACAAAAACTTTTTCCTTAAACCAAAACTTCACCTTAACCAATCAAACCACTTTAATGTTGTGACCAATCTTGTAATATGAACAAAAACTTAATACTTCAAGAACAATATGAAGATAACAAAAATATTCAAACATACAAGATTTATACTAGTTCACCTCTCAACCCCGGAGGCTACATCCAGTTTTCTTCTAATCAAACCTTGATTAGAGTTTCACTATAACAAATATAATATCTTTACAAGCTTATAATGATCTCTTTTACCCTCCTTAGGTAAAATTCAAAATCTAAACCTATAGACTTTTCAAAAGATCTAGAACTAGAGATCCCCTCTTTGTTATTCCCTCTAGCAACCTTTCTAGATAAAGCTTTAAAGATTACAATTTGTTATAACAATATTCAACAACAAATACAACACAAATATCAACAATAACCAAGCTTATAGTTCAAGAAAGATATCACCTCTCATTCCTCAGTGAATTCAATAAAATGAATGATCTAACCAGACTGAGAATGTATGCAAATAATCTTTCTTGATGACTTCTTTAATCAGAAATCTTAAACAAAACTTTGCATCATATAGATAATGACTTCATAACATGACAAAACTCCATGACTTTTAGAATCTCTTGATTTTCTAATCTTCCTCTTCCTTTGTGTGTTATGAACTCTTGAAGGTGATTTTCTAAGTGCTTGTACGAAAACTTCACAAAGTATCTCTTCTCTCTTCTTTTTAAACTCAGTGCAAGCTGTTCTATTTATAAAAAAAAATATACTTAACTAACTATAATTGATTATTTCATCAATGTAATCAATTATTTTAACTCATGTAATCGATTATTTTAACCAGATAATCGATTAAAGTGTTCATTACGATTCTGGAAAAATGTCAAGAGCAAAATAATCAATTAAGTCATCATGTAATCGATTAATCTAGATGACCTGTGTTTCCTGATACACATAGATAATCGATTAATTTCCCAAATAATCGATTATCACAGACAATGTGAAAAACTCATCAATGTATATTTAATCGATTACAATAATCTGGTAATCGATTAAACCAGATAAAAATGCATTTGTGAATTATGCAGTGACTCAGATAATCGATTATTCCGTGATGTAATCGATTATCACAGAGCATGTCTGATTCTGTGTTAGACTTATTTAATCAATTACGTATCAATGGTAATCGATTAAAATATTCATAAGGTAATATGCAAACCTGTTCGCAGGCATTTAATCGATTATATTATATAGGTAATCGATTAAAACAGTGAAAAACAGTTTTTCTAAGAATCTAGTTGCCTTTATGACTTAACATCTAAATGCTTATTACCATATGATTAGAAATGATTTAATGTATGTATAAATGCATGAATCAATCAAAATTTAGTTAGGATTGAGGCTTTAACCACTTGAACCAAGCTTAAGCAAGAAATTACAAATGCCATCAATTGAGTAGGCATGTAATACATCAAAACTTGCATTCTTCTTCTTCTTGATTCCATATCTTCATTTTCCTCATAACTAACAATCTCCGCCTTTTTGATTTGAGCATGCCAAATACTTGATTAATGGAACATGCCTTTCTAGGAAGAGATGTTTATCCTGAAAATTTCTCAGCTCTTGCAAAGACTAAGTATTGTGTCCAAAACTTGATTTTTGCTTAAACAAATTCATCATTCATAACATTCAGACAATCATAACTAGTTCAATCATCATCAGTTCATTCATTCATTTCAATCATTCTTAGCTCATTCATATCTCCCCCTGAATTAAACATTCATTCTTATTCCCTTTTAATCATTTATCAAACAATCATCATCTAGTCATCTACTCCCCTTATTTGGCATACCAAATTAAAATTAACAGAAGTAGACAATCATAGAAAAGAAAATAGGTGAAATTCATTAATCATTTAAGGGAAATACAGAGCATATGAAAAAGAAACAAATAATAGAATTAAAATCAACATAACAAAACACAAAATAACATAAACTAAGACAAGAACTAATCCATATCTCTAGATTCATCCCTAAAGATCCTAGATTCTATGTTCTTCATCTTAGACTTCAATTCTTCCAAGGATGAGTTCACTTCATCCTTTTGTTCATGATGGAGTGAGAACAATGCATCCATCTTTTGAATCATCAAAGATTCAAATTGAGAGTAGTGTGGTTCAGATGGTGCAGGCTCATCTTGAGCTTCCTCAGCAGCTCCCAATTGATGTCCTTCTTCATCACCTCCTTCTCCTTCTTCTTCAGCCAATGGCGTAGGTTGGCGTGCCATTTTCCATCCATAAAGAGTCTTCACCATTCCAAGCTTTGTGAGGTGCCTCTCCTTGATTTGGTTGTTGTTAGAGTTTGGTATGATACATGACCTCATTTGACACATCCACTTGAAAGTAGTCAATGAATCTAGAAACCAAAACAGCATAGGGAAAAGGATAGTTTACCAATCTCTTTGATTTCTGCATAATTTCTTGAAGGATCAAAATCTAGTTCAGCTTAATTCCCTTTTTCAAGCCATAGACAACTTGAAGATCATCATCTGTAGCTCGAGCGTGATTGGTAGACCTTGGTGTGAGGATGTAGGTGATTATGTAGTGCAATAGCCTGTCCTCATGTGTCATAGGACCAATGCTCAGCCTCAATCTCAGGTTCATGTGAGGGTCAATGAGCATGCTTCGATATGTCTTCATTTTGTTGTAACCTTTAGCTTCCTCTTCGAATCTTCTTTTTCCATCAAAGGAGATGCCAGCAACCTCATTCCAAATCTTAGGAGTGATCTCCATAGCAACACCATTGACTTGGGTGAATATTGTTCCATGCATGGAAATCTTGGAACAGGTGTAGAAGACTTTAACTAAGTCAGGATAGAATGTGCCTTTCATTTCTACAAATTTAGTTAGGCCTTGTTGCTCTAACAATTGTGGAAACTGAAAACCTTGTTGGGTAAACCAAGCAAGACTCAGGAATTTGGGTGGACAGAGGAGCTTAGTATCATTGAACTGCAAATAATTCATTTTATCAGCTTCATTGGAAAACCAATGATCAAGCCTATTTGTGACAGAGTTAGAAGGCTGGCTTGTGCCTTTCTTTTGGATGTTTTGACCTTTTTAGAGGTAGACATGGTGAGGGTACGAGTTTGAGGATTAAAGTTGAAAGTAACCTCTTAGAATAAGAGAGTTTCAGGGAGAAATATAGACTGAGAAAACAGAGTGTGAGGTGTGAGATACCAATTTCACAAATTCACTATTTATAGGCAAATTGAGGGTTGTAAGTAGTTGAAAATATGAAAAATATAGCTGTTGTGGCCTTAATCACTAACATAATGGCTTTGATTGCATCAAATCGTGCTTAATAGCAATTGGGCAGTTTCAAAAAACTATCAGATTCTGCAGTAACCACTGAAATAATCGATTATTTCACTTGAAATATCATAATTCAGAAATGATGTAATCGATTAAAATCTTATGTAATCGATTATATCAGAGCAATATAGCTAGTTGAAGATGAAGTGTAATCGATTATAATTTGATTTAATCGATTAAGACAGAGTGAGATGGAAATCTCAGACAAGCAGGATCAGAATAATCGATTATTTCATTGTGGTAATTGATTATTCTAGAGAAGTCCAGAATTTTGAAAAGCACAGTGACTCCATGGAATCGATTAAATGGTCGATTTAATCGATTATTTTAGAGTGAACATGAATTTTCTAGAACATGAATTGAGAATAATCGATTAATTCGATGATGTAATCGATTACAACATCTTTGACTTGTTTCTAAGAAGCACAGAATGAACAAATAATCGATTAAAGCTTTATGGTAATCAATTATTTCAGCTTTTATACATCTTAAATTTTATGCAGCAACCAACATATAATTCTTATAACAATTTGAGTTGCTATCTATCATGCAATGTCTAAGCCATTCAATACCATAGTAAGTAAGCATAGGACAAATATTTAACATGTACTAGATTCATCCAATATTCCAAGCATATTTCTTAAAGTAAAAAATCTGTCCCTATCCAAAGGTTTAGTGAAGATGTTAGCCAATTGATTTTTACTATCAACAAATTCAATCTTAATGTTACCTTTTTGCACGTGATCTCTGATAAAGTTGTGTCTTATTTCTATATGCTTTGTTCTGGAATGCATGATTGGATTCTTGGAAATATTGATAGCACTTGTATTGTCACATAGAAGTGGAATTTGTTGAAGATTCACACCAAAGTCTTAGAGTTGTTACTTCAACCATAAACTTTGAGCACAAAAACTTCCAGCTGATATGTATTCAGCCTCAGACAAGGCTACACATGATTGCTTTTTGCAATGTCAAGAAATTAAAGAGCTTCCCAATAAGTGACAAGTACCACTTGTGCTCTTTCTATCCAATTTGCATCCTGCAAATCAGAGTCAAAATAATCAAGTTGATTGTTGTACCTTTTGAATACCAAAGTCTCACTTTTGGTGTAGACTTTAGATACTTTAAGATCCTCTTCACTGCTGTTTGGTGAGACTCTTTAGGATTAGCTTGATATCTAGCACATAAGCAAACACTTAACATAATGTCAGGTCTACTTGTTGTGAGATAAAGCAATGATCCTATCATTCCTCTATACTTTGACTCATCAATACTTTTTCCTCTTTCATCTGAATCTAGGCAGGTGGAAGTTCCCATAGGAGTAGCTGCAACTTTGCAATTCTCCATATCAAACTTCTTTAACATTTCCATACAATACTTTGATTGGCTTAGAAAGGTTCCATTCTTCATTTTTTTAACTTGAAGTCCAAGAAAGAATGTAAGCTCTCTCATCATAGACATTTCAAATTCATTCTGCATGCTGGCTGCAAATTCTTTGCACAAAGAGTGATTAGTAGAACCAAAAATAATATCATCAACATAGATTTGTACCACAAGTATATCTTTGTTTCTTCTTTTGATGAACAGAGTTTTATCCACTTCTCCTCTTGTGAATGATTGATCAAGCAAGAACTTACTTAACCTCTCATACCAAGATCTTGGAGCTTGTTTCAAACCATATAAAGTTTTTCTCAATCTGTACACATGGTTAGGATATTGATGATCTACAAAACCAGGGGGTTAGTCAACATATATTTCTTCATCAATATAACCATTAAGGAATGCACTTTTCATATCCATTTGAAACAATCTAAAGTTCAACATACATGCATATGCAAGGAGTAATCTTATGGCTTCTAGTCTAGCAACTGGAGCATAAGTTTCATCATAATCAATGCCTTCCTCTTGGTTGTAACCCTTTGTAACCAATTTAGTTTTGTTTCTTATTATGATGCAACTTTCATCCAGCTTATTTCTAAAAACCATTTAGTGCCAATAGGTGTGTGAGTGGAAGTTCTAGGTACTAGTTCCCAAACATTGTTCCTTTTAAACTGATTTAATTCCTCATGCATAGCAATCAACCAATGTTCATCTAATAAGGCTTGTTCGATGTTATTAGGTTCAATTTGTGAAACAAAAGCCACAGTGCAACAAATATTTCTTAAGGAAGATCTAGTTGATACTCCCTTTGACACATCACTAATTATGTTGTCCAATGATAAGTCTCTTGAGGTTCTCCAATCTTTGTGTCTTGGTGTGGCTGCTTCTTGATTTATATCTTCAAATGCTTATTCTTCTTCCAACTTTCTAGCTTCTATGTGCTGCTATCTTTCTTCTTTATTTTCTGCATCATTATCACTCAAAACTTCTTCTTGAAAAGGATTAGTTTCATCACATACAATATGTACAGACTCTTTAACACACAAAGGTTCTCTTGTTAAAGACCCTATAAGCTTTGTCTTGCAAGGAGTATCCTAGAAAGATAGCCTCATCAGCTTTTGAGTCAAACTTCCCAAGATTATCTTTGTCATTGTTTAAAACAAAGCATTGACAACCAAATGCCTTAAAGTGAGAGATGTTTGGTTTCCTCCCTTTATAGATTTCATAAGGAGTTTTCTTTAAAATAGGCCTTATGAGAATCCTATTAAGAGTATAACAAACTATACTCATAGCATATGCCCAAAAATGCTTAGGTAATTTTTTTTCATTTAGAAGAGTCCTTGCTCCTTCTTCAAGTGATCTATTTTTCCTCTCCATAACACCATTATGTTGAGGTGTTCGTGGAGCTGAAAACTTGTGATTGATTCCAAAATCTTCACAGAACTTTTTAAAGTGTTCATTTTGGAATTCACCGCCATGGTCACTTCTAATTGAAACAATATACAGCCCTTTTCATTTTGAATTACCTTAGCAAGTTTCTTAAAAGCTAAGAATGCTTGGCTTTTGGATCTTAAGAACAATGTCCAAGTGTATCTAGAGTAATCATCAACTATAACAAGTCCATAATAGCTTCCTCCTAAGCTCATGGTTCTTGAGGGACCAAATAAATCCATGTGAAGCAATTCAAGAGGTCTTAAAGTAGAAATCATATTCTTACTTTGAAAAGAGTTTTTAGTTTGCTTCTCTCTTTGACATGCTTCACAAATTTTGTCTTTTTCAAACTTAAGCTTAGGTAAACCAATTACTAAGTCTTTCCTAATTAACTTGTTGAGATGATGCATGTTTATATGTGATGTTCTTCTATGCCAAAGCCATGTTTCATTCACTTTACTCATCAAGCAATCAGTTTTATGTATGAATGCATGGTCAATAGACAAGACATAGATATTACCCTTTCTCTTACCAATGTGTGCCACTTTGCCATTTTTACCATCATGTATCAAGCAAGTCTCATTGTTGAAGGTAACTTTGAAACCTTTATCACACAATTGACTTATGCTAAGTAAATTGTGTTTCAGCGCTTCAACATAAAGCACATCCTTGATTTTTGTAGACAAGCTATCTCCAATATTTCCTTGCCCAATTATTCCTCCTTTGTTATTGTCCCCATATGTAACATATCCTCTTTCTTCAAGTATTACATCTGTGAGCATGGATATATCTCCGGTCATATGTCTAGAGCATCCACTATCTAGATACCAAATTGATGATTTTGCTCTAAGACACATTTGCACAAATCAAGTTAAGTAGAGAAGAAGGGTACCCAATTTGAGTTGGGTCCAAAAGGGTTAGTTGCTTTCTTTCTTTTCTCAATCCATATGCAATCTCCATTTGGAACATAAAACCTTCTAGAATAGCACTTATAAGATGTATGACCTTTTAACATACAATAATTGCAAGTTGGAGATTTTGATGAATTAGCATAAGAAAATCTATGATAGTAGTTTGGTTGATTATGCTGTTTTTGATATTTATGTTTTGGAGGTACAAACACAAGCTTATTTTGAGTTCTAGCACCATGTTTGTATCCCAATCCATAAGTATCACCAACATACTTTTGAACACTTAGCATTTCATCTAAGTTACATTTGTCTTTGTAATACTTCTTTTGCAAATCAACCAAATAACTAATTTCAGTTTGAAAGGCCATATTTTCTTCAGCTTTGCTTATTTTGTATTCATCAAATTCTTTCTGCAATTTATTGCATTTATCAACCTTAGAAGTGGCTAAGGAGCATGTACATCCATATTCCTTGTAACTTGAAATAAGCTTGTCTTGTTCTTCATTCAGTTTAGAAAGTTTTTCTTGCAATTCAGCAAGTTTGGATACATGTCATCTTAGGCTACATTTAAGTTTGTTGTTTGCTATTGAAAGTTTTTTAGCTTCATTATGCATCTCATGAAAAGCATCAACTACATTTTCAAATTCAGAACTTACCTCTGATTTTGTACTTGATGATTCATCTTCTTCACCAATGGTAGATGTAAGGCATAGGTGAGCTTTAATTTCTTTTTCTGAAGAGGATTCAGAACTTGTTGATTCATTATCCTCCCAAGCAATGTAAGCCTTTCTAGGTTTTCCTTCCCTTTTAGATTTCTTCTCAACTTGTGGCTTCTTTGTTAATGAGGGACAATCTAATTTTATATGACCTTGCTTTCCACATTCAAAGCAAGTTACTGAGGAGGAGTTGTTGTTCTTGTTGGTGTTGTCATTTCTTTTCTTTTGAAATGGTTGCTTTCTGCCCTTGTTCTTCCTTAGAAACTTGGAAAACTTTCTTACAATGAGATTCATATTCTTATCATCTTCATCTTCATTTGAACTCTCATCTTTTTCTATCTTTGGAGGTGCAGCTTTTAGTGCAATGCTCTTATGCTTTTTATCTGCATCTTTACCATTTGTTAGTTAAGATAATTCAAGCTCATATTCTAAAAGCTTACCAAACATAGCTGCCATAGACATTTGTGATAGATCCTTTGATTCTTTTATGGTTGTGACTTTAGGTTGCCAATCCCTTGTTAGACATTTGAGAATTTTGATGTTCAACTCTTCTACATCAAAGGTTTTTCCTAGTCCAAGCAAGTGATTTACAATGTAGGTGAATCTTGTTTGAAGCTGTGAGATGTTCTCATCATCTCTCATTTTGAACATTTCATATTTATGTGTAATCTCAAGTAATTCCCACATTTCTTTGGCACTCTTGCACCTAACAGTCCTGAAAAATTCATTGGAAGATAAAGCAGAAGTTATCATATTTTTTGCTTTGAAATCATATTGAACCATTTTCTTTTCTATTTCTGACATTTCATCCCATTGTTTTGGTATCGTTTTGCCATCAACAATCTTGGTTGGAATGTAAGGACCTTTCTCAATACAATTTCAAGCACCCGGGTCATTTGATTGGATAAAGATTTGCATTTTATTATTTGAAAAGTTAAAATTTTCCCCTTCAAATAAAGGTGGTCTATTCAATGAGGCTCCCTCTTTGAAAGTTATTTGATTAGTATTCATTTTCAAGGATTTTAGAAAGATCTTGAGCAAATTACAAGAACCAGCTCTGATACCAATTGAAAATATAATGAACACTTATGCAAATAACCAAGGGGGGTGAATTGGTTTTACCTCAGAGTTTTTAAAATTTCCTTTCAAAATTGCTACAGCAGAAGACTTTCAAGAAGGATCGTATCTTTAAAAACAATTAAGAAAACAATTTCTTCACCTTCTCTTTCACAAAAACTTTTTCCTTAAACCAAAACTTCACCTTAACCAATCAAACCACTTTAGTGTTGTGACCAATCTTGTAATATGAACAAAAACTTAATACTTCAAGAACAATATGAAGATAACAAAAATATTCAAACTGTGATAACCCTGAGTCCTGGCGCGGACGGCGTGAGAGTCCACACGGGTAGCGCCAGAGGTCCTGCTGAGGAAACCCTACGTAGGGTGTGGCGCGACTGGCGCCAGGATTGGCGCGGTTAGCGCCAGAGTTTCTGGAGAGTGGCGCGGATCGCGCGGTAAGTGGCGCAGATCGCGCCACAGGTTCTGCAGGTTCACGCGGGTAGCGTGGAGGTGGCGCGGATCGCGCCACAGCTTCTGCAGCTGGCGCGGATAGCGCGGTGTCCCGCGCGGATCGCGCGGGAAGGTCGGTGCTGACTATTTTAAAAGGGGGTCGCGTTTTTGGAGGAAGAGAAATGGTTTTCTTCTTCCTCTGGACTCCAACAGCCATGGGAGAGCTCCCCAAGCTCCCATGACCTTAGGTTGTGACCCTAAACACTTCCCACACCTGTTCTATCACCTAGAAACCGAGTGAGAGCGAGAATCCTTCCTCCATTTTCCCCAAAACCTCCATTTCTGTGGAACCTT
>PYAF01004396.1:46990-63350 GCA_007407185.1 Glycine tomentella | reverse complement strand
ATATTATATATAAAAAATATTAAGTAAAACAATACACAAAAATATAAAAAAAATATTAAATAAAACTAAAAAAACATACATTAGTCCGTTAAATAGTTAAAATAAATAACTATTTACAACTTTAAAGTAGTAAGTAACTTGAAAAAAAATAATTACCTATGACTTTTAAGTTGAAAAAAATTAAAAATTGAAGTAATAAAATTTTGTATGATTTTAGTGAAAAAAAAAATGAAAGTTATAACATATTTTACAACTTTCAATTCAGATATAGTAAAATAACCTACAACTTATCTCTTTCTCTCTTTCTGAATATTAATTAGATTTTACTCTCATTTAATAATTTTTAAAAAAATACCCTATTTCCGTCATTTTGCCAAAGAATTGATGTTTGTTTTCGGTTGACACTACTAGTTACTATACCTCACATGATTTAAACCCCTCTAATTCAGATAACCTACTATATTAATGGTAGATAACCTAAAATTTATTTCTTTCTAAATATTAATTAAATTTTACTCTCATTTAATAAATTTGAAAAAAAATTCTTTCCGTCATTTTGCCAAAGAACTACTTTACCAGGATGTGTGTTTTCGGTTGACACTACTTAGTTACTATACCTCACATGATTTAAACCTCATGTGGTCTAATCGCATTTTTTTTTTAATTATATTAATAAATATAGCATAAAGCATGTATTGTGCATAACATTTTAAACCTGATAAAGTCTCTTACGAGAAAACAATTGAACTATATGAGTTCAATGTTTTTTCCAGATGTGCTAATAACCTTCTTTTAATATTAATACTAAGTGACATGAGATAAAATGCTTATGACCAACTTCATAACATCAAAGAAAATTGAAATGTGTCATAAAATATCTGATCATCACAACATAAGATTCTAAAGATTACTTAGAAAGAAAAAAGAAAGGACCGAATAATGGTAAGAAAGTTGACAAAAATAAAATGAAGTTATGTCATGAACAAGCACTGCACTAATGTCAAAACAATGCATCCATACCCACCTACTTGCTATGGCTGACGCTGATAATCTTCACCAAGAAGTGCACTTAAAGCATCTTGTAGAACAGATTGATCACTTCCATACTCGGTGATATTCCCAAACCAACCTAAGTCAAATAAAGCATCTGGCTGTGTATAATCCATCCGTTTCAATATTTTTTTCTTCCTGGAACTGTCTGAAAATTGGGTGGTGAGTTCTTCATGCTTATCACCATGATCTGTAAACAACGGAAAAAACAAGAGGAAGCTTCATTAATGAAACAACTTAAATATAGGCACATTCCATATTTAGAACTAAATGGTATGAATTAAATGTTAGTGTGTTACCATGAGTGGTTTCAATTGATTGGGGGTAATCCACGGAGCACACGCTTACAGGAGTATACTCAGTCGGAACTGAAGCAGCAAATTGACCAAAGGGGGAATTTGGGTCCCCTTGTTCATCCCATTTTGTCTGAAAGGAATGATTCAAGGTTGAACTCTTAGCTACTTCATTGGTTGTACCAATTGTCTCTTGCAATAATAAATCATTGTTTGAGCCTTTCAAGCTTTTCGAGTTGTAGACTATCGCTTCCAGCAAACCGCTGCTCTGTGGAGAAATGGGATCTGATAGAATAGGCTCAACAAGAGGAGACTGAATCAATGTATCAACAGACTCGAGTGAAGGAAGCGAGGACATAGGTGTCCCCCAGCTACCATGTTGACTTTCTGGATATTGGAGTGAAGGGAGCTCCAACTTCATGGCCCCAAACATGGGCACAGAAGAAGAGGCAATGCCATTTAATGCGGCATGGCTGCCGGTAAGGTTATCACCATTAAACTGATCAATGGTGTTAAGAACGGGATCACATAGAAGAGACAATCTAGGATGGTCACAAATATTCTCAAAAGTATAATTGCCATACTGATCAAATAGTGGGGCAGCATTAATTGTACAACTGCCAAAACTATCATATAGCATTTCTGACTCCCTAGGGCGTTTAGTAGGACGCATAGTTGGGAACAAGTTATAACTATGGGATGAGTCCGAACTTTGATCAAACAAGCTACTTTCAGGCATATCAAATATCGACTGTCCATGTGATAGACCATGGCGAAACTTGAAAATTTTGAATTCCACGTCTGGTATATCAAAGTCTGTTTGTGACAGATCATCATGCTGGGAGGCTTCATTTGACAGGATGCCAATATTTTGACTGTCTTGATTGCCATTAAGTATCCGTTGGTACAATTCTTCAGGGTAGATTGGTAAGCCTGCTCGCTGCATTCTTTTGATTCTTGTGTTCCAGTAGTTCTTGATCTCATTATCCGTACGTCCAGGCAACTGAAACAAACAAAAGGAATGAATACAAAATCAAATACTGAAAACCCAAAAAGAAAATGAAAAAATAAGTTGGTCTCAATAACACAAAATACTTAATAGACAGAATTAAGAAAGAACATTTAGAGAAGGGTACTATAGGCATTATGTAGTTAGTACTTCACAACTTAATATTGAATTCTCTGCCTACCCTTTCCATTCCTTTTTTTCACATCCACCCTCTTATACTTTGTGTGCATATGTCTGCAAGCTAACCTTAGGATGTGACAAGAAGCCTGCTTAGGTTGTGTCCCCAAAAGATTCTCACAATGGCTTTGGTCATACTTTCTGCCAGCAATTATCAGAACTGAGCTTCAGTTGACAAATTTCTAGAACTTTAATTTTTTTCAGACAGATAAATATGATTTTCAATTAGGACTAAAAATACTGTGTAGTCTCTTTCTGAATTTGTGCTACACTATCGTGTATGTAATGGCAATATGACCATAGTACCCATCCACATAACACAGCATTCACAAACAGGGTTTTTTGCAGTTCAGCTATAGAGCTACATATTTTACTTAATTATATTTTCCTCTTCCACATTTCTCCATTCAAACTTGTGGATTTTCACAAAGGCATCAGATTTTAATGCTATACTAATACTACCAAAGTTTTCAACATTTACAGAGATTGTCATCCAAAGGAACAACTATTATTTGGAAGGAAAAAAAACTCAGATTAATTCACATTAATTTATAAAACTTTATGTTGCATATTATATGTACTTCTTTCACAGTTCTCCAATGAATTAAGTATATTGCTATAATTGATCAATGATCTCAATGATAGACACAGAACATGCTTAAGGGCATAAAGATCAACTACTGACAACACATTTGGAAATATTATTTTAACTTATATGATTTCTTCAAAAATTAAGCTCAATTGTAACTAGATTCATAATTTAGTTACTGTAACTTAAGAATAATAAGTATGTGTATCATATATTTGTTGAAAATAGAAATAGTATATCAATAGAATATCAACCGATACCTTATTTGTTGTTACAGTAATATCAATAGAATATGTAAGACAATATCTTCAATAATATAATCATTACAGTAATATATTCTACGTTGCATGGATAAGGGAAGGCTGTAACAGTATCGGACACAATAATTTTTCAAAAATTTAAAATACAGTTACATCCATAATAAAGTTATTCTTTATACATATTAAAACATTATCACATTGCATAAAGGACAGCAAGGTGCAAATTGCAACAAAAGCAACACCCATGCACAACTTATTGTCACCAACAGTCGTACACAGACAACTACACAAATGCACAGGAGCAACACCGAGCAGATGCATGCTCACCATCACAAATGCAAACTTCATAATTTTGGCCAAGTTGTATCCCAAGTCTCACCAAGTCATACTCATACCCTCCAACCAACCACACCCAAACCATATGCCTATAAAATAAATGGTATGTACAAGGTACAGATCCACACCCCATATATGTACACCTCCAATTTGGAGTACATGTGCTTCATTAAATATAATCAACAGAAATATTTTGCTTTTCTCAAAATAGTTGAAATATTTCTACTAAACATGTGTGTTTTATGTTTTCTAACTTCTCCAAGCTTTTCATTGCTAAAATCCATTAAAGCTTTTAATTGGCATTTAAATATTGGAGTTGAGAGGAGAAAGTACCTAAAAAGACCCTTCAACCCAATCAAAGAATGACCTAGCTAGTTTTACTATCAGATAACCTATTAATCATTACAGTAATATAATCAACAGAATATTCATATAACCTTATAAGCTCTTGATAAAAAAATATCAGAAAACAAGGTCCATCTGAGACAATAAAAGTGGAGATATGTAGTAATACTAATAATTATCCATTAAAATGGCATCACACAAAACCATATATTTTTAATATTACAGCTAAATAATGCCAAAAGTTGTGAAATGTTACTAAATTGCAATGATATAACAACAAAAATTCACAAAGCTTATACAATCCAAGTGGATCAAAATCACACAAAGAAAATTTCATTGCACAACAGGCAAACTATAGATTTGCAAGCATCAAGAAGAATGAATTAAAATTTATGCAGGGAGGGGGCATCATGCATGAATGATGAATCATGATAGCAATAGAGCTTACATGTCTCAACCACAGGGGTTTGAATCACAGTATCCAAATCTGAATATATCCAGGGAGGGAACACCAAGCATGAATGAGGAATCATGATAGCAATAATACAAACTTTCAGTTCTTTAATTTTCTCTCTGACTCCCTGATTCTAAAAGACCTATACCAAACACATCCAAGATCCAGAGAATAATGTATAACTGCCATGAGTCATGAGCCTTCTGTATTTATAGATATGTTTATAGATATGTTAGATATGTTTACAGACAAAAATAGTATTATATTCTATTAATATAGCATTGTCCATGCCAGAAATTCATCTTTAGTATGTGAGTGCTCTCCATGTCATCAATCAAAGATATAAGACAAGTGGCTATGTGGATAAGCTTATTGAATAGCTTAGCTAAAAGCATCAGCATAATATACAATTGCAAAATATTAAAAGAAGTTACAATTCTACGAACCTCTGCAGCCATGCGAGCCCATTTGTTTCCCATCTTAGCATGGAGTTCAAGGATTCGATTCTCTTCCTCTGCAGTAAATTCACCTTTTTTTAGATCTGGTCTCAAATGATTTGCCCATCGTAGACGGCAGCTTTTCCCACAACGGGCAAGTCCTGAATGTTTTTGTACTGCATTCCAATTGCAGTGTCCATGTTTTTTGACATATTCTACCAAAATTGCATCCTCTGCTGCAGTCCATGGGCCTTTCTTCATAGGACTTTCTATTCCCACGTTACCTCCGACTCCAACTTCTTCATCTAATGATGATGACCGATGAACTTTGGATATTTTCCTATTATCACCCCCACTAGTCATGCTACTCATAGCTGTCAATATGGCTGCAAAAGTAGATAGGAATTTTGAAGATTTAGTGGAGAGGAGAAATGCTATAACATAGTTTCACTCAACCTAAAAGTAATACTTAGCATCATGGAATTCAGATTTCAAGTTTTTATTTTTGGAAATAAGATAAAAAAAATTAATACTATAAAAACTTGTGAAGTTCCAAAATCCAAACTTAAACCAATTCAAGAATCGAAATCAAGGAAAACCATGACTTCCACAATGCCACAATGTCTATCACTATCAGGAATTAGACAAGTAAAAAAAGAATAATAAGGTAACCATAACCCCAGTTTAAACCCCACAAATAAATTTAAACCAAAAATAAGGTATATAAAATTTTCCAGCACCAAAAGTAGTCAGCACATCAAAATCTTCTGAACACAAAAAATAAAAATAGAACAAAATCTAATAATTAGTCTTACATATTGCAATCATCTGAGTACCTGGAACAATTATGACAAACTATAGTTGCAATTATACTTTCTGTCAATTTTGTACAAGAATTGGAAATTGAAAAAAAAAAATTGAACATATCATACAAATAACATGCTTTTTACAATATACATCAATGGAAATCCACCTGAACAAAGAGATTTCCAAGTAAAACGAACCCCAGTATCTATCGTAAGCCAGCATCCATGAACTGATCTTTGAAATTAAGAAAAATGGGATACAAGTAGGACCCTTTTTTTGTTTTTTGATGAATTAATAGATCGATACAAGCAGAAAAAACCATGAATCCAGAGAAAGCAACAAGAGGATTTGGAATCACATCACAGCTACCCCTGATACGGAATCACATTCTTGAATTCAACACTGAACACAGCCACAAAGAAGAAAATTTTGCACAAAAAATCCACGAATCTCAAAACGAAAATTGCCATCTCAGAAGGGAAAAAACAAGAGAAGAGAAGAAAAACCCATAAAGAGGTTTCAGAAATGACATGAAATTGAAATTGAAAGTATTTTGATTAATAAAAATGGATGGAAAAGAACAAGTACACATCCACATGAAGAGGAAAGAAAAGATTGAGTTTGACGAGAGAGAAAAGAGTTTGATCAGTACATACATTGAGCTTATTTGCACTAGTAGTGAAATGAAATGAGAAATGCTTTTTATTCTTATAAAATTATAAATTAATTTTTTTACAAAATTATAAATATAATTATAACACTATTTTTTATCAGTTAAAAATAAATATCACTATGAAAACTTTACTTCATGACCAAGACAATCAAAATAAAGTTTTTTTTAAAAAAATTATAATAAAAAAATGAAAATATGAGTTGAAAATTAACCTAATTTTTTCATTCGGTAAAAATTAACCTACATTGAAGGGGTTCAAATGGCATATAGTGAGAAAAGCAAGGAGAAATAATAGATGGGACGAGATGACCAGTACATTTTTAAATATTTATTTTCGAATTTTCTCTCTCATGGGTACCCATGAGGCCATGACCCAAGATTTTCTCATTCAAAAGTTGCAGAGGGAGAGAGAGATAAGTAACTGTGTGTGCAATATTCGTGCTATTATGACTGAATCAAAAGGGAATACATTGACTTGCTGAAAAGTAGGGCACATTTATGGTCATCATATCTCATGAGATCATAATGTGCTTAAGGATCATAGAGAGAATTATTAAATTATTGGTGTTTTTATTTTATTTTTTGGAGGTTTGTTTATCAATTTTATTTTTTTATTATTTTTAAATCCGAACAAGCAGGGCGGACGTTCCATAGAAGAGGCGATTTGCTATTGTTTTTGTCATTAGAGTTTGGGAAAAGAACAAGGGAAGGAAAGGATCAATATTTTTTTATGATTTTTCATGTATTTTTTCAGAGGAAAGGAAATCATGTTTGGGGCATGGTTAAGTACTTAATATAAGTATTTCTGTCCATCATATTCAAAGTTTAGTTTATCATATTTTAAAAAAGTATCTGCTTCTCCTAAACTATTGGGATTAAGTCTAACTAAAAGTAATTGCATATTTAGACTAGTATTGAAAAAAAAATTGAATGAAATTAATTTTGTAAAGTTCATTTTGGTTAAATTTGATTTTAAAATTATATTATTTCTGTCTAGATGTTTTTAATGTAAAATCAAGTTAAGAGTAAAACTCAATATAAAAATTTGTATTAAATGTTTAAAGTTCTTCAACTCAAAATCAATTATAGACCATGTATCAATTTTGAACTCTTTTTCGACGTGGCCATGCGGGTAAACCCGCAATGTTTGTAACCCGCAAAGCCCATCCCACGAAGCCCGCATTTCAAGCGACTCATTTTTAGCGAGCATGCACCCATCCAGCATAGCCCACATGGGGTTTAGTGGGTTAACTAGCATTTGAAAAAAAATAAAAAAATAAAAACAGAAAAATAAATTTTGAAATGTAAAATTTGATCCATTTAAAAAAAATAACTATGAATTGTCTGATAAAAAAAATTATTTATCCAAAATGGTAACATAATTTGTATATTAAGCCCCACTTGAAAAGCATTTTTCTACATCATATTTACTCAATCTATAATTCTATAATAAATAAGGATTATATCATTATTCACCAACCATTGAATCATATAGAAAATACCTAAATTTTATATTTTTTATTTGTTTTTTACTTAGTTTATACCCCTTATTTATTAGTATTATACTTTTTATATTAAATTATAAAAAGCCCATGGGGGCCTATGGTGGCCCATAGATAAACCTGTTAAACTTGTCGATTAAGTGGGTCGGAATAAAAATCTACAATACAAGCAGGTTCAAAATATTAAGGCCCATATCCATGCTGGTTTCATGGGCGGACCACAAGTCCAAACCCAAATACCCACCACCTCTATGTGTAATTAAACATATGAAAATTTATCTAATATCAATTCTAGAATCATAACCAATTTTTCAATATAAAATGGACATATACTTAGCGCTTGTTTGCATTAGCTAGTGGAGGTTTTGAAAGAGCATTATATTACATGTTTTGCTCTAAAATTAAGTTTGGGGGTTTTGAAATGGCAAAACAAACACATGTTATAAGTCTTTCACAACATGACAAATTAAAGTATTATTTCTTGTCAAATATATAACTTTTTTTTTGGTTCAACCAGAGGTATCTGGGATTTTTTATTTGGCACCGACTAATCATCTCCCATCGAGTCGGCCCATTTTGAAATAAAGTGATACATACTTTCAATTGCAATTCAATATCCAAGCCAGGGATCAAACCTCAAACCTTGATAAAAAAAAAACCAACTATGAACCTCTTTTGATCAAATGTATACTTTCCAATCCAACAAATGACACTCAAAACAAATCAGTACAATTTGGTAAATATTGCTCTTCTTGGTAAGCATATATGAACTATTCTAGATGATCCGAATAACCTTTGGGTCAAAATTATGAAAACTAAATATAAGCCTAATACTACATTGTTACAAACCACTTTGAGGAAAGGCTCCTCTTACACTTGGACGTCAATTATGCTGTCCTCCAAGATTTGAAGCCAGCGTTTTAAATGCAAGTGGGATGCGGGAATGTTTCATTTTTTTATGACACTTGGCTTGATGAGGTTCCAATTTGTGAATTACTTGATTATGTCCATATTAGTGATTCTCTTCTACATATTAATGATGTTTTGATCCAAGGAAGTTAATTGGCAATATATGGCAACATATTGCTACACATATTCCTTCTTAAACCAAATATAATTGATGTCTTACATCTTCAGGGATTTTTTTTCTACCAATTTGCTTATCAATGGTTAATTGGTGTGCCTATTGTTAATTCTTCCTTTCCAGAGACTTAAACTTAGGTCTGGAAACTCCAAAATACCACAAACACTTGAACACTTTCTTTGGCTAATTCTCCATTAAGACCTCCCAACTAACTTTGTTCGCCTTTAAGCGACATCTTCCCTTTGATTCTTTATGTAATAGGTGCAGTTTGGATGACGAGTCTATCATTCACCATCTTTGGGATTGCTTTCTAAACAATAGAACTTCGAGATTGGATTCATGGATAGTTACGTCAAACATGGTTCTTTATTTGCTTGTGTTTGTTGGTGGATTTTGAGAGCAAGAAATTAAGAATTTTTCAATGAAAAAGTTTGGTCTCTATGGTACATTGTGAACCAAATTAAAACAATGTGTCATATTGCTTCTCATAATATCACGATCGAATGAAGTCTCAAAAGAATCTGTGTCTGTGAATTGTTGTCCGACTAGAGATGAGTTGGTTAAACACAACATTGTTGGCTCTTCTTGGATAAACCGGGATCATTTATAACACCCCAAAATTTGGATCCAATAAGTAAACACATAAGTGAGTTGATTAAGATTTAATTATTTTTAATAAGAGAATATGCGCCTTGAGTAATTTCAGGTGATTAATAAAATAATTATATAATTAAACAAAAGAATGAAAGTAAGGGAAATAATAAGTAGTTCTTAATAACAGTTAAGTGGTATATATAGTTTACAAATATCATAGTTATATATATATATATATATATATATATATATATATATTTTTATTGATTAATTTCTTTAGTTGTGGGTTATAATTAATTAACTTGGTCTATGATTAAATTGACTATGGATTGTGATTAATTTAAATCACAATGTTAAGTTATTTTATTGTGAGTGAAAAGTTTTTAGATGGATAATTTTTTTGATTATTTATCTATTAGTATTTGCTCGCAAAAGTTATTTTGTGTATGATAATTTGCTGTCAATTTAATTCTTTTTAGAAAAAGAATATAATTAAATTTTTGGAATTTATTTATTCACAAATAATAAATTCCTTAAGTGTTTACTTTATTAAAAATTTATTTAATTAGTTTGAATATTAAAGTTAATAGAAATTTTTTTCACATAACAAAGTTACAATGTATAAATTAATTACACATTGTAAACCACTTTTAGCAACCTCACACTCTCCAATGAGGAAGCATGACGGACCATCCATGTAGTGACACTCACACAATCACTACATTCTCCACTTTAATGCCCAACCCCCTACATCATCCTAAACCCACAATCAACATTATTATCCTCCCACACTTAAATTTGTTTGCTTTCCATGCAATCTTGTGCAAAAGCTCATTTCTCTCTTATCTTCTTCAGTTGAACCAAACCAAAGCACAAACCTCTCATCTTCCTCCCTCAAACTTGTGAACACCAAGGGCAAAGAAGGAAACCACGCAAAATTTTATGCACAAGTCTTAGAGTGCTTGCAAGACCTAGAGCTTTCACCTTCTTCCCCTTCTCATTTTTGGGTAGAACTGAAACTCAGTAGGTAAGGGGGGTCTTTTTGGTGAACTTAGTCCCCATGGTTGATTTGGTCCTCCATTGCATTGCATGTTACCAAAGTGTTTTTTTTTTGTTAGTTTTCTACAATTATTTTGAAAAGCTGAGAATTTTTTATTTGCATGCATGACTTTTCTTCTTCTTTTGTTCATTTTCATGCTTGAAAGAGCTTCCAATTCAAAGGAGACTCTATCTAACTTTATTAGATTTTATAAAGCAAGTTTGGATTTTCAAAAGTGGCTAATGAGAAGGGAGAGGTTAGTTGCTAGAAGGCTTTGTCCTCTGGACCAATCTTGGGGTTTTAAGCCTAGAATGAATTCTACTCGTGGGGTTTTCATGCAACTTATTTTGTTTTGCTTCATACAAAATTCTCAACAAATTTTGTGTTGAAGCACTTGTGAGATGATGTCAATTTGAGGCTCATCTGTGACATTGAGTAAAAATTCAGAAAGGTTAAAGTTTCAAGAAAAATTGACATAGTCACAATTCAAACCTCCTTTCTTGTGACATTCTAATCACTTCATTTATAAATGAACATGTGCAAAGAGAAATAGATCCGAAACATTTAGTTATGTTTAGATGTCAATTGGAAGAATTTTAAAATACTTTTACTTTCAAAGTAATATTTTCTTCTTTTTTATTTTATGTCTTGAAATTTAAGCATTTAATTCAAAAAACCAAAAACATGTTTTTTCACTTTTATCCTAACATAATTTCAAAGTCTTAAGTTGTTTTTACCTGAAAAATATGAGTCAACTAAAAAACTAAATCAAATGAAGATGAATATATATTTATGTTATAGAAAAGACAAGCAAGGAATCAAAATAAAGTGAGACATCCTAACTAGTTTAAAGCAAGACTTCAGAATAAAGTGACATGAAATGAAGATGCTACTTGTCAAGCTTGTTCACACCAATTGAAATATGTTCTTATGTAAGGATCTATAATCATAACTCTAAAATTATATCAAAAATTAATATTACATTAATAAATTAAAGAAATAAACATTCATAAATCTATAGACTACAAGACATATAACATGTGTTGCATTATCATCAAGAATTTGATGCTCTACCGTTGTTGTAACACCCCGTATGCATCCGGTGTATTAACATATTACTTAATCAGATAAGCACATAATTACTTTAATTAAAAAGCCGCGAAAGCGATTTCATTTTTAAACCATATTTCCTTATTCATTATGTATAGTACATAAGACCACAAAGCATAACTAGCCCCTTTCGATCCAGATAACAAAAGAAAGGCAGATCACAACAAAATCCAACAGATATAACAAGAGGAATAAAATTACATAACTCAACCAGTCATGTACATATATACATCAAGTTCTTAGGACCACACCTGTGGTTATACAAAACAATAAGCACCACGTGCTACAACCTCAAGAGTCTCATCCTCACACGAGGGCATACAAACCACATAAAGTCCATGTACAAAACATATCCAAAACATGTGTGCACACACACACACACACATCTTCCCTCGTAGGGGTACAAAACAATATCATAAACAACTGAGCCACCAAGCTCTAAAGCCTGTCCAACAGCTATGCAGAATCTGTCTCTACTGGGGCCTTCGGCCCTGAGACCAATCATCTCTACCAGATGAATCACCTGCAAAACATAATCCCCACACGGGGTGAGATACACATCTCAGTAAGCTCAGGGTCCTTGGAGGCATCTCTTCCACCCTGGCTCACTTCCATGATACATAGCATCAAAGGCATCACAATCAACCGACCACCTGGCCCTCACAACAAATACACAGCCAATCATCTAGCTCTAATGTATATCTGCGGAACTACGCCGCCAAAGATGCATCATCATCATCATCAAGACTCTCAGTCCTCAGTGTGAGACCGGAACTCACACCCATGTCATCCCATCGGGAGCTACCCTTTACGCATGGATGCACGTATATGACACCTCCGAGAATAGGCTTCAACCGCGACGGGACCACCTATCTCTTGGTCTTAAGAGATCATCATCACCCTTTACGTGAGCAAACCAAACTAGGAGGTGCGCTCTTCTCCTAGGGAGGTCCATATCTATCTAACTGGCCAGAAGATCTATTCAATAGGAAACCATACATACCAAGCATAGAATTATGCATACATATCATCATGAGGAATGCAACAACTATTTCAATGCACATGCATCATGAATGCAACCATCACTCCCTCGGAGTATGGTGGAATACAGCAGTGGGAAACACTCCCAAAAAACCAAGAACTTACTTGGCAAAGCCATGCTCTGCGGTTCAATCCCTGAACGGTGGTCTATGCCACTGATACCCTCGGTGTCACGCCCTATACAAAGGCACACAGGCACAATCAAAACCAATTCAACCTCACAAAGTATAAGCATATAACACGGTTCTCAACCGTCACAATGAAAGGAAGCATCATTCCTTTCCATATAAACCTCTATGTCGTCTATCTTAAGGTTATAAAATTAACCAAATCAAAGCTATACAAGCCCAAAGTTCAACAATGAACAATATGGCTACACGACTTCTTCAACACAAAAACACCGTTTATATAGCTCCCTGAGCACATATAGCACCAATAACAAGGCTCATGCATGTTCAACAATCACCAATTGACCAACAAACTACCTACACATGCATTTCTCAGAGCCAAGAATCAAAGTCCATGAAACTAACATATCAAAGCTAATCATTCATCACAACAACCCCCTAAACATACTTTTCTAAAGGACCCAAGCCTAATTCCAACTCTGGCTCAAAAGGGCCACTATTCATCCCAAAGACAAATTCACAAATCAAACGGTAAAACTCGAGTTTCTTACCACTAAGACGACAAGGAAGGCTAGTGGACGACCTTTTCAAGCTTGGGTGTCCGAGAATCGCCTCCTTTCCCCGCCGAGCTCGAGTTTTTGAAGTTTTCTAGAGAAAGAGATCTCTCCGTTTGAAGGTTTTTAGGAAAGAGTGATGAAGGATTCTAGCTCATAGGGTGGTTCCCTACAAGTTTCATGTTTAAAGGGAAGTGTTTTGGTCAATAATGAAGGTGGTATGAAGCTTGGCCCTTCAACAATGGTGGAAAGCAGCTGGGAGGAAGAAGAGAGAGAGGGATTTGGCCAAAATTCGCGTAAATAAGCTTTTTATAGTGGCCCTGTCAGAGGTCCCACGTTGATAGCGCCACTCTGGCACTACCGGCGCCATACTCCAGAGAAAATTGGCTCCCTGGAGCACTTCTGGCGCTACCAGCGCCACTCTAGTGCCAGTTTCCAGTGCATCTGGCGCTGATGGCGCCACTCTGGCACTACTAGCGCTAGATTTCAGTGAGAAATGGCCTTCTGCTGCCATCTCACGCTACCAGCACAAATCTCACACTACCAGTGCCACTGTCACGCTATCAGCTTGAATCTCACACTACCAGCGCCAGACTCCAGCCGTCGCTAAATCCGTCGTTAATTCTGTCACTAATGCTTTTGTGACAGAATTTTATAAATTAAAACTTCTCTTTCTTTATTTCTTTTATTTATTTAGCCAAGGTTATTATAGTTGTTTTGGCAAAATTTCTTCATATTGGATAGTTTTTTTTTTTCATTTTTAGGGCTCTACATGACAATCTTTGATTGAATTCCAACTTGACAAATACACCCTAAAATATAAATTTCTTTTCTTTTTGTTAGTGCGTTTATTTCCCCGCATCTTTACTAGTAGCTATTTATTTTAGTATTCTAGACCACCTAAACCTTTGCTTTTGTGGTCAACTTCATTCTTTTCTTTGGATTCCAGTTTGCTTGTGTTTGTAGGGTTTATGCTAGGTTTAAGTGTTTGGCTATCTAATATTGAATCCAACCCTGAATATATACAACATAAGAGTGGTTTTATTAGATTTCACACACACTATTAACTTTTCTTTAACGATAATAATAGTTTGTCGCTCTTACGTACCTATTTTTTTAGATCTCATGGATGCTTCTCTATCCTTATGTTTTTTCCTTGAATATGGTAATTCAAACCTTTCTCACTTGTTATAGTAATTTGACACAAGTCACAACTCTGTTCCTTCTTAGCTCTATTTCTACACACTCTCATTGCCATTAACTATAGTTGGCACTGCTTTATGCTTCCCACCACAATGATCAACATTTGACTTATATCCTGCAATGAGATAAACAAAATCATTCATGCTCCCTAGCCAATTAAAGGCTTCAACGTAACACAACAAAATATTCAAGGGGCATTCTCAAACAAGGCTACACTTTTTTAATAAAAAAAAAAGAAAGAAAAGATGAACATTTTCACAATCCAAACAACACTAAAGATCTAGAAGAAACAAGCAAACAAAATCGAAATTGAAGACAAACATAAAACCAAAAAGAAGGGTAAATTAAAGATAACATTATACATTAATCAGTATGATCACTTTATCCTTATTAATTTGTGTAGGAGCTTGTTTGTTATCAACTTGGGAATGGGAGAATAAATGGAATTATGGTCCACCAAACATGTTATTAAACACTGGATCTCGAAATGAGATACCCTTCGATCTTTGCATCGAGATTTTGAATGCTCTCTGAGACATCATTCCATTCTTCACTTCCTCTTCCAGCTCATGTCGTCGTGCTAATGTCATTTCACCTGCAATTATGTCTCTTCTTATTTCCACTTTCTCCAGCTTGTCATATTTGCTCATTCTCTAACCCACGTTGGAATGCATCATTGGCATTGGCTAACATCGGAGTTAGGAAAATTGTGGGCGCTAAAACATTGCTAAGGAAACCAACTTGTGTAAACTCATGCCTTGGAAAGCCAATAATAATGAATAAAATGAACTCATGTGAAAAAGTTTTGATTTTTTAAAAGTAAAACAAATGGGTATACATTTTGAAAGGAACATGAAGAAAAGGCTAGTGTTACCTTGTAATGGGCATTTGGAGATCTAAGCAACAATGGAAAGAGGGTGGAGTTGTTGTGATGATGTTCTTCAATTTTGGCCATCAAGATATTTGAATTCCATGGAAAAATTTGGAATGTGAAACAAAAAAAAAAAGGTGGAGCAAGAAAAACAAATGCCTATGAAATTAGAGAGATTGTGTGTTTGTATGAAGTATTGAGTTTAAAAGTAGGATTAAATAAGAATGAGTATGTGTTTGCCCGTGCTCATCTAAGGTGTTGTCATTCTACCATATGGTGTGAGTTTACATATACCACTAATTCTAGTTTATGTATGATGACCTAATCTTGATAATTCACCTTATCTATCTTTCAATGCTTGAAATTGTAATGAAAAGGAAACAATGATTTTTCTTTCAATTTTGAGTGGAACCACAATGCAAAGTTTTCAATTTTTTTTAACAAAGTTCATAAAAATGTTTTTTTTAGATAAACAAAGGAATCATCAAAATATAATTTGACTACAATTATAAAAGTATTAAATATGAATAAATATTTAATATGTTAAAAGATTTGAAATTTTTATTTTTCCAAATTTTAAGGATTAAATATTCATTGAATGCACACATTTGTTACAAAATTAACATAATTGGTATTTTGTATAACGAGTTGCATAGAACAATTAGTTATTTTTATACAATTAAAATTTATAAAAAAATAAATATTTTTTAATATATCAATTATATTATAACTCATAACTATAATTTATATCTAAAAGTATTTTGAATATATAAATTATATTTTATATTTATAATAAATTATCTA